>JANHFP010007725.1:13737-25409 GCA_032468135.1 Calamaria suluensis | reverse complement strand
ATTTATTCTTGTTTTAAATTGTATTTGAATGGCTGTACACCGCCCCGAGTCCGCGAGGAGAGGGGCGGTATATAAATAAAATAAATAATAATAATAATAATAATAATAAAATGAATACCAATACAAGGAACATTAGGACAGGGATGGTAAGCACGCTGGTGCTCTTATACACACCCCTTACAGAGGAATGGAGTGGCATCAACAGTCAGGTTAACTTTAACTTAGGTTAAAGTTTTGGGGTTAACAGAAGTCTATGTAAATTGCATCTATTGCTTTGCCCTGATCAAGATTTGTAGTCCATATATTTTTGCATTGTAGAAACTGAAGATTACAGGATATTTTTTTTCCTGAAACCAATTGTTTATTAGAGAGTAGGTATATTGTGGCTTTTTGCAATTAACAGGTGGAAATTTTATTAATATACATGTTTTCTAAGTTTTTCTTGTCAAATAAATAACTTTTTCTATAATAAAAAAGGGAGCTCTTTGAATAAAAAGAAAAGTACACAATAAATTCACGTAATTAACCAACTGTTAAATCTTGCTTTAAGATTTAGTAAATAGGGATAGGCATTTCACAATAAATAAAACTTTATA
Source organism: Calamaria suluensis (assembly GCA_032468135.1). Classification (NCBI taxonomy): domain Eukaryota; kingdom Metazoa; phylum Chordata; class Lepidosauria; order Squamata; family Calamariidae; genus Calamaria; species Calamaria suluensis. The sequence goes on along the minus strand of JANHFP010007725.1, from coordinate 24,813 downwards.
AAGGTCATAGACCAAACTCAATAATAGTTTCAGACAGATAAACATGTATTCTCTTAGAATACAGCCAAATAACTATCAGTTATCTCCAAAACTATTTAAACTATAATTCTGCCCATTATACTGACCTTCTGATAGGATACCCTTGCCTTTAGTTAGCAAAAATTGGCAACTACATAAGTAACCTGGCAATCTCAGACTGATGTAAAGTAACTAATATAAAATGTCTTTCCTTGACTATGGATATTTTTAGCATCAGCCAAAGTAACCTTTTCCTCAGCTTTGGGAAAAAAATTATAACAAAAAAAAAACCCTTAGAAAACCAAGTTCCCTAGATTCAGTGTGGTCTGAGCCATTTAGGCTCCACAGAAAATAGGAGTTTTACCATATTTGTTCTCCAAGATTGCCAAGGGGACAGTAGCAAGGAGGCCCATTAGTAGTTATAATAGTTTTTAAAGGGATGGATCATTTTTAAAATCCAAAGCAATGAGATCTTTTGAAATAGGTCAGGTATATGTCTCCTTAATTCACTGAACAATTAGAAGTAGTAAGAAACACAGTACAACCACACAAACATGATTTTGTTACTATAGCTAAATTCAATAAAAGCCATTTTAATTTTTTTGTGAAGTTAGGAAAGATACAAGTTAGGACAGTGATGCCGAACCTTTTTCCCATCATGTGCCAAAAGTGGGGGGGGGGGAGCATGGGGTGTCTGCGTGCCAACACCCATAATGCTATTCACCACCCGCGCATGTGCACACATCTCCCCCCCCGCTTTTGGCACCGGATGTCAGGGTGGCGCAAGTAGGCCAGTTTTTCAGATTCTACTGCTTCTGGGGCCTCTCTAGGAGTCAGAGGAGGCTAAAAACAGGCCTCCTTTCCACCCCCCCGGAGGGTATCCAGAGGCCAAAAACGGCACGTTTCCGAACTCCTAGTAGGCCCATTTTCCAGCCTCCACTGCCTCCAGGGCCTCAGAGGAGCCTGAAAATGGGCCTTTCCATCCCTCTGGAGGCCAAAACTAGCCTGTTTTTGAACCAGAAGTGAAGCTGGAAGTTGTCAAATGGGCCATTTTTTTAGTTGTGCAGTTGTGCCAACCAATATGGCTCTGCATGCCACCTGTGGCATTCATGCCATAGGTTCGCCATCACTGAGTTAGGACATTTCCTGGTCTGATCTAAGTGGTGGATCTGACATCTTGACAATTTGCAGCTTGTTAAAAAAAGACTTCAGAGATATAGAATGTATCAATGTTCTGATGACCTGGGTTTTTAAAGAGAGCAATCTCCCATTCTGGTATAACATTTATATATCCAAATTATTCACATTTTCACATTAACTTACATTTGGAAGGTACTGGAAGTAATACCCCAGTTTTAATCCTGACACCAGCATTAAGGAAATTCCAACCAGAGCTGCAAGCTAATTAAAAAAAAAGACATTAGAAATGTTAACATGATGAGTCCTACAAATGCGTCCCGGCAATACAGGCTGGAAATAGCAGGCTCCATCAAGCCTTGCAAAAATCCAGCCTGGAAAGCCACTGTCGGGGGGTCTTCGGACCAGAGCTGCCTCGGAGGGACAGCGAAGAAAGGGAGGTGCCTCAGAAGAGCCAGGAGGAACAGGCAGGTTCCTCAGAAAGTCAGAGAGATCTCCTTGATCTGACTATGGGAGCCAGCCATTGTAGAGCTGCCATGAAGCCAAAGCTGCCAGGAGAAGAATCGTGTAAGAGGATGTTGGAACAAAGCATTGATTGTGAATGAACAGAAAGCCAACTTAAAGGTACAAAGAACTTTTTAAACTGAGACTGAAAGAGGTCCTTGTGGTGGATTGGGCAACTAATCAGCATTCAGGAATTTAAATTGGAGGAAGAAAAGGGAAATGATCAGAGCTCTAAATAAAAATTTCTACCTGGTTTTACACTCTTTTAAAATGGAGTAATTTTTTTTTGAACTTTTTGAACCTGACTGAATCTGACTGAAAGAGAAAAAAGATGAGAAAAATAAATTAGATGGACTTTGAAATTGAAAACTTTGAAACAAAAGTGCTTTCTTATATCCTTGCAAATTTTATATCAGGAGTTTCTCTGTGGCGAGACACATCTGCTGGCGAAAAGTAAGCATTAAAACAAACACTTATAAGAAAGAATTCAGGCAACTGTGAAGGCACTGTTTATTCAGATGGCTTGACCTTGGAAAGAGAAAAAAAAGAGGACAGAAGAAAAAAGAACGGTATAGATTAGACAAAAAACAACAACAACAAAGAAGGAAAAAAGTACAGACAATTCATAGACTGGAATGTTGAATGTTATAAAACCTAAATAATTTGATTTTTCTCTTTCTTTTCTTTGAACTGACAATATGGAGTGCTGCCAGTATGAAGAATTAATGGAGATGCTAAGATAGGTGCGGGCATCATTTAAGGGACATAAAGAAGCAGAAACTTGGTTGGAAAGAAAAAACAGGACAGAGAGCTTGGTTACGAAACAAGATTATAGAAATGAAGAGGAAATTAGAGAAATTAGAAAGATTGATGATTACACTGGGATGAACAGTGATAAAAGAAAAATAGATAAGGAAAAATACTTTATAAAAAAATAGAAGAGAAGGAAAGATGAAAGACTGGATAAAAATAGAGGGAGGAAAACAAAGATTACAGCCATAAAAATAGGGATAAATACAAAAAGACAATGATGAGGGAACAGAAGAAAAAGAAGATAGAAATTTATGATGGAATGGATACTGACAGCAAAATGGAAAAGGAGAAATATCTCACAAAAAAGAAGGGAAGAAAAACATAGGTGAAATGTTTGGAAATAAACAGAGGAAGAAAATACAAAAAGATAAAGATGAGAGAGTGGGAGAGAGGAGAAAAAATATTGAGAGGAACTAAGCAAAGACCTAGAGAAAATGGTTGGGGGGAGGGAAATGGAGAGAAAGAAGGGACATAAAGTCTATATTAAATGATGTAAGAAAAATGTGTTAACCATAGAAGATATATTTAAGGTGCAAATAAATGAACAATGTAACCATAGATGTAATATGGGAAGTAATTTGGTTTAATTATAAAAATGATTGAAACTAAGATAGAGAAGGGGGAAAAAGTTATATTAGTTGGTAAGGAAAATGTGATTATTGAACATAGATGTAAAACATGAGTATTTTTTAATGCAAAAAACAACAACAAATGATCTACTTTATCTAATACATATTTTGCTTAAAATGAATATAAACAAATGAATACAATATATAAAATAATCTGCTGTAAGTAAATGTCATATTAGTGGATATAAGAAAAATATATGTGTTAAATATTGAATATAAAAATGATTGATTAGAAATATTTGAAATGAAGAGGGGTTAGAGCTAAGGAGAGTGATTAGGGGGAAAAAGGAGGAAAATTTTTATGTTAGTTGGTAAAAATGTGATTACTGAAAATATATGTAACACATATATTGTTCAATATAAAAAACAAATGAACATGAAATAATCTGCTATAAGTAATCTCTATATCATTTGATTTAAGAAAAATGTATCTTTATTGGAAAGTAATTGTGTTGGAATATAAAAATGATTGGCTAGAAATATTTGAAATGAAGAGGGGTTAAATTATGAAAATAATTGAAATAAAGGGGAGCTAATATAATGAATATGATCTGTGGGCGGAGATGTTGAGATATTTCAAATTTTGAAATTATAAAGAAAGTTATAAAATAGGGAAACAAAACACTGGCAAAAATAGAAATGATGTAAAATGAAATTTGATGTAAAAACTGTACACGTTATGAGATGATCAATACTATGTCCTTGAAATATGAATGTACAAGGGGGGAGAAAAACCAATAAAACCTGTAAGAAAAAAAGAAATGTTAACATGATACTGATAATTCTTTCCCAAATTTTGTAAATCAAAATAGGCCACCTAACTCAGTCTACCTTCAGAAACACGTAAGAATGATATGTACCATGTTAATCAATGTGATGAAATTTCAACCATCATCACATCAAAAAAGATTCTATTAATTTGATTAAAAGGTCAACTATAGCTAAAGTGCCTGCCAATTCCTTAATTTGACCTTGGATTCCTAAATCTATTCATGACATGCCTTCAATGAAGTTTACTGATTTGAAGTTAGATGGTCTTGACTTGAACTCAAGCTTTTTCACTATGCCAGGGATTCTCAAACCTGGAAGTGGGGTATTGTACAACCAACTTGGAGGAAAGTGGGGCGATCAGCAGATTTTTAAAAACCTGATGAGGCATACTCAGGCAAAACCCATTCCAAGCTTTGCTCCCTGTTTTTCCCAAAGAAAATGTTTGTAGTACTCATGATTTGCCTGTACAGGCAAAGCAGAAGCATTGTTAAAAACTCACTCTGCCCTTTACTTCTCATTTTGCCTGCCTGAAGCCTACAGAAGGCAGTATAGTTAGATCAAAATTTAATTCTTACTACATACATGGTGTGTTTATTTTTAGGCTTATTCATTGGAGAAGAGTGTCACACAAATTCATTTACCATTTCAGAAGTGATGGTATCTCAAATTTTGAGAATTTGATTGAACCAGGAAACCATATCCAGACTGCAAAATACAGGAGACAACTAGATGGCAGATAATATGGCAATGCTATTATCTTTAGGAAGGACTCAACAGGTGGATGAAAATGCAAAATCCAGTCTAAACATCTGGGTTATTGGAGAACCAAACATAATAATAATATACAAGGACCTGGTGAAAGCATTAGAAAAAATTGGCAAAAGAAAGCAAAGATGGGGTGCCTTGGGTACAATTCCAAAACATTTGGAGTACCACTTGATGCGCCTAAATCACAATCAATCAACTGAATAGAGTAGAAGCCATTTGAATCTGGAGGGGGAGGGGACCCTCATTTCAGAAGGCTGGTGCTGCTACAAAGGAGGCATGTTTTCCAATAGATGCTATTGTGAAACCAAAGGATCCTGGAGTGCACCATTCTTGCCACATCAATTCAGCCAGTTTGATGGTGTTACCTTTGGTTGGTATTTTCTTAATACAGTATAGTGATTTTCCAGAGTTTACAACCTAGATATTGTATTTCTTGGTTCAACAGTGGACAAGTTGCATCGCCTCTTACATTTAACCTTACTTATTAGCAAATTCTTGATAATATGTGGCTATGGCTACAGATACCCAAGACTTAACTCAAGATTTAAATCATAACATTTCTTCAAGCCTTTGTGGACTGTCTGTGATGACATCATGGCCTGGCGTCCCAGGGATCTGCGGACCACAAGTTGAGAACCATTGCTCTACGCTAACTATCTGTTTGTTTTTAAACCTGTAACATGCCATTCTTGTTACATTTTAACATTTATCTAGATGGCAATAGTCAACATTTGGTTAATGTTTCTTAATTTCAAGGACAAAAATGTTACCAGACTTGTTTATTTCTTGGATGAGAGATTAAGGTACAGCACACTAATGAGTTACATTGAGGAGTCAGAGATATCCTAAAAGATGACAACTATAAAACATTTCTGACAGTTGCCAAAAAAAAGCCCATGTCAACAAAGTCACCAAGAACTGAGCTTGATTCTGAAGGAGAGTTCACCTATTCTTCTGGTTAAATATAATTATATTTTATAATTATATAATGCTAATCAAAAATTATGATGGGTCAATTTGCAAACATGCATGTGTCTAACCAAAAAACCCTAATTGGGTTAAAAGATTTCTGCCCATGACTTCTGATGCAGACAACATCTTCACTGAGACTGATAATAAAGCACCAAGAGCAGCCTTTGAAATGACAGTGCAATTTTTCAAATGCTGTAGTTGTTCTAACAAATACCCCCAAATCTAGATTTGAAACAAGCACTGGCTCTTACTCACCTGTGTTCTTCCACCAGTCTTCTCCTGGATAACAGTTGTAGAAATTGCACAGCTGACAGCAAAAGTCTTAAAAAATGAACTGAAGACATTGCATAGCCCAATTGCTATTAAATCCTGTACATGATAAATAAAAATAAACCTCCTGGTATTCAGATGACTGTGCTGTGAATATAGGGACTACAAATATTTTCCACTAGAAAAAATAAGGATGACAAACTTCCAAATATCAATATATCCTTATCATTTATAACCAAAAGATGTTTCTGTTTTAGGGAGACATTCAGTCATTACAGCTAATGTATCTCTTAAATCAATAGTCCTTTTTTTAAATGGCTCCTACTGCTTTCTTGAATATGGTTAGGTTTCCACAATGCCTGCATTACTCAGAGGAGTCCACAGGAAGGATCAACAGCATCACAATGGTGACCATGACTTCAGCACCCAAAGTCCCCATTCCTTTTTACATGCATGTAATACATGCAATGCATGTTCAGAAGGAGGTGGGCTTTGATTGCCAAGTTTTATCTGCAATTGTGACGCTGTTGAAACACCACTGGGGGTGCCCCTGGAGGGACTTCTGCCTAAACATGGTTAAAATGTGTACAGTATAGTCCAGTCTTCCTCAACCTTGGCAAGTTTAAGCTGTGTGGATTTCAGCTCCTAGAATTCCCCAGCCAGCATGACCAAGAACTAGTTTTCTATAAATACTTATGTTCTAACAGATAAAGCCATAATTTTAATGGACAATTACTTTTGTTGTTGTTGTTTCTTTTTGGACTTGTAAATTTGATTTTATGTGTTGTGGTAGGCTTAAAGTCTTTCAGAACAGTTTAATTGCATTACCGATGCTGTCACACTTTTAATCATGGGCATCCACAGGGAGTTAATTTAATTTATTTAATTTAGGTCTGCCTGACTCCAAACAACTCTAAGTGGCTTGTAATGTAGTAAATAGATTAACATGCAATACAATTCAAAAGCAAACCAACAAAAAATAGATAGGAAAGCAGATAAAGTACAAGATGGCAAATCTAGCCCTGATATGGGAAGAGCCAGGTCTTCAAAGTGCTCTGGGAAACCAATAGTGTGAGAGCCCCCTGGATATCGGGGTGGGGGGGGAGCTTCATTCTGGGGGCAGGCCCCACAACAGAGGAGGCACACCTCTTGGATCCCAAAAGATGACACTGTTTAATTGAAGGGACCCAAAGTGTGCCAACCTTGTTAGATTGTATTGGCTGGACAGACATCACAGGAGATGACAGACATTCCTTCATATTACAGGTCCTATGCTGCATAGTGCTTTGTAGGTCAAGGCCAGCACCTTGAATCATAACTAGAAACATAGCGGTAATGCAGGCTGGTCACTGCCCATGCTGCTGCGTTTTAGACCAATTGAAGCTTCTGAGGATTGCTCCACATAAAGCACATTGCGACAGACAATTGTTGTGAAGTGACTGGGGCATGAATGACTGTCTGGAGTGTCTCCTGATTCAGAAAAGTGTGCAGCTGGTACACCAGAGGAAGCTATGCAAGTGCTTTTGACTGATCAGTTAAATCAGCGAAGAGTTGCTTTGTTTTTCATCTTTATCTCAATGTGTCCCAATGTATCTCTAATATCCTTGGAGACCAATAGTGACTACAGAATTGCATGCCTTCCACAGACCCTGAAAAACTATGGAAAAGTTTATTTAATTATAATTTCTTTATTCTCCCAGAGCTCCATCAATTTCTCAAAGCTTCTGCCTTCAGATATATAACTATTACCTGAGTGTGTCTGATGTGATAGTTGTGAATACTTGCGTACTTCTTTCCCACAAAAATGAGAAGGAAGTAGCTTACTATTGCCAGAGATGAAGCATGTAATATAATTTTGTCCAGTTTTGAGAAGACAGGTAGTGTAGGATTCAGAAACCTGAAACAAAAGAGATGCTTCAGTCCTGTGTAAAAACATCCTTGAACACTTTGATTAGGATATACAGGCTATAGTTCTATTTATTTCCTGGTTTACTACCATCTTTTTCAACCCACAATTTTGTGCACCAAGTAAGTGATGCTAATAATAAATATGTGCTTGCTTGTATTTCAAACATTTAATTTTATGTACTTATTGTTAGCTATCTTAAAAACTTTTTCTAAAAAGTAGGACAAATAATTTTTATTAAAAATTTAAATTGACCAATGGACAATATTTTTCCACAGCACAACATAGAAGGCTTGGACAACCCTTTAAATTTAATCTCTTTTCCTTTCTCTTATTTCATTTTGATTTTTTAAATTTATTATTTGTTCTTCTTTTTCTCCCCCCTGAATCTTTTAACCCTGAAAGAGAATAACATGATAAGTACATATTTATACATGTATGAAAAATGCATACTATTAGATTTAGATTACATACTTGTGAGGAGTCATTGTAAAAACTCCCCGACTAGATTCAGCATGTAGATGAGTATGGGTAGAAAGCATTGTAAATACAATAATCTGTAAAAGAAAAACAACACACTCTATATTATTTAAGATGAATATTATTTATTTAAATTTATTTCAATATTACATTTGCATACCGTCAGTCTTGATTAATGGCAATTACAATGTCAATATCTACCTTGGCATTATGGATGTCCTACTTTAGCCAGATATTGAAATAGATTCTAATAATATTCAGTGGTATAATTCCAAACAAGGAAGACTTTTGATTAGTAACCACAAACAGTAGGATACAATCACCAGTGCAGAGATTAGTATTTTGGGGGGATGGATTTAATGGTCAGAAAAGGATTCCCCCCCCCAGCAAGTTTCACTGATACTGAAACTTAAGGCATAATGTTTAATGTTTGAATCTCCATTTCCCAAGAATGCATTTCTAAGGACAATAATAGATCATAATAACATTAGATAGAATTGGTTTTTATCTGAATCATAGACAAAATGTTCTTACTGTCTCTGCAGTGAAGGCAAAGATTTTGAGGTATGCAATAAAACAAATTTATCTGTTTTATCAGAAGGCCTGAAATAAATTATAATAAGGGACAATGCTTCTTTCAGATGCAGTGTTTCCTTATTCTTCTTTGTGGAGAACCAAAGGCCAATATAATATAGCCCAAAAAAAATTAGCGAAATTCTTAACATTCAGTTCTGTACTGAAGAAACACAATATTTGAAGGAAACTGTTTCATGGATCACTCTATGACTTCAAGTCATTTACAAAACTGTGGCAGCATAAATGTAACTTTGTCGGAAAATGTCCGATATTTACCAAAATAAGCTCCATTGGAAACTCAACAGGATAGTGTTTGTAAGTTATTTTAATGCATTTGCCGACCCTCAGCAATAGTAAAGAAAGCAAAAACAGCAGGATACTAGTGGAATTTGCTTTAGGGAGACCCATGCAGTAGTATACCAAATTCTGAAAAAAAGAAAATGTCAGCAAAATGTTAATTTGCTGCTAATAGTATCAAGTAAACATCAACATAGTTTTTAAATGACATCGTTTTTTGCTTCTGAAATAAATATACTTGTCTATCTCACACACATGAGTCAGGAAGGCTTACAATAACAATAATAATAATACAAACAAGACTATTTTATTTTAAGAAGGTACTTGGTTGATACCTAGGACACTGGCAGCAACCTGTATTAGCACCAGTCAATGTTTTTTATGATACAATTTTAAGTGTTCAGTTGACTGAGTTTCATGTTTAGTGAATAAAAGAAAAATAATACAAACATGACAAATGTTAAACCATTTCATGGGTTCCCCGCCAGTCCTTAATCCCTGGGCCAGTTAGCAAAACTAGGTCCTCAAGCCTTTCTAGAAGGTTCTTCTAGAGGCCTGCCTATCTTGGGGGTAATTATTTTCTCTAGGGCAGCAGAGAAGGCCCTCATGCTGGGTCCTACCAGATGACACCACCCCTCAGATACATACTATCCACAAGTAGTTTCTTCTGCTGAGCCTAATGGGACAATTCAATGTCACTCGGAAGAGGTGGTCCCTCAAATAACCTGATCCTGGTAATGAAGACCCTTATGCTATATTTCTTTTATATTATCTAGAAGTTAAGTCCCACCATATTTAAAAGGGGTTGATTTATCTTCACTGTTTTAAGAAAGACAATGGCATGTCATAAAGAAAATAATAATGCCTAAAAACGGGAAAGTTAAGTCACTGGTGAGAATTACGATTCCTATTGTGACCACTCACTATTAGATCTTTACAAATTAAGGAATCTGATAAAACTTTTAACTAGTATCTTTCACTCTTTGTGGGAAATACATTAATAACGGCTTCTACTTCTCCCCATTCTTGTCAAGAAGCAGGAAAGTTAAAAATAGTGGCTTTACTCACGTAAAAAAATGACAATGGGCCTGAATGAAAATCAATCACAATTCCGAAGATGAAAGAGAACTGTGATATAATCACATGTAATGCTGCTGCTGTAAGATAAGCATTCATGAGACTCTCTGAGACATATGTCGTGACAAATCCCAAGCCAACGAGGCCCAAAAGGAGCTGGAAGGAACAAAAGAGATATTAAAATATAAAAAAGGGCTTTTAAAAAAACATAAACCTCAATTTGCCACAATAGCTGCCCTATTTCCACAGGAGTTTGCTTTTTTATACACCTGAAATTTAAAGAAGCTATACTATTTTTCTAAAACCCAAGTGAATATTTTGCAAGGATAGAAGTATTGTTGAATGTTTCTGTCCTTGAAGGTTTCAAAATATTTCTAGGAGGACTACCAGATTCTGTAACACAGTAGTGGGTTTCAATTTAGTTTGCTACCGGTTTACTTATGTACTTGCATGCAGCGCTTCTCTGTAGAAGCATCTGGGTGGGTGGAGCCTCCTGCTGCTACTGCTACCAGTTCTCCCAATCCTGGGTGAACTGGTAGCAACCCACCACAGCTGTAATAGCTTTGTTCCCTATGCCATCCATCTGGTAAACTCGCAAGATTTGTTTTTCTTGCCATGTACATGTATACATTCAAACTAGACTGTTGTTTCTCTGTGTCGTATAATTTATGTGGGTATATGCATAATTTTGTATTTTGCGCTCTATATGGGGCTTCCCATTGGAAGCACCCGGAGGCTCCAACTGGTACAGAATGCGGCGGCATGGGTAGTGATGGGTGCACCCCGTTTTGCTCGGGTGACCCCACTCCTGCGCGAGCTGCATTGGTTGCCGGTGGAGTACCGGGTTCGCTTTAAGGT
>JANHFP010007725.1:0-13392 GCA_032468135.1 Calamaria suluensis | reverse complement strand
ATGGCTGTTCACCGCCCCGAGTCCGCGAGGAGAGGGGCGGTATATAAATCACAATAAATAAATAAATAAATAAAATAAATAAATTTATATAGTCATGTCTATGTAATGTGTGCTGGAGATAGTAACCCTTTGAGACCTGTATGCATTGAAATTTCATTTTAATATTCAAAGTGACAATAAAGTTAGTCTGTCATCTGCTTTATGCCTCCAATTATTAACTTAACTGAAGTAGCATTAAAGCACTTAGAATAAATAAATGAAAATATGGTAAGAAAAATAAATGATAATTCAAGTGTGTTGCCTACCTGAATAATCCCAACTAAAAATGTAGTAGAGGCAGTGAGAGTTAATGCTTCCATATAATTCCGCATAAAATTTTCATCAGAAACATTGACCAAAGTTTCATTAATTGGAAACTTTATTCTGAAATTAAGACTGTTCTGAAAATTTGCTGCCATTGCATTCAGAATGCTGAAAGAACCTGTTGCCAAAAAGCAGATATTCAAGATAAAAGCCAAAGGCAATATAAATTCAGCTCCCATATTAATTGTCACAAGGTAATTCTCACAATTTCTCTAAAGAGCTTAAAGTATAAAATGCTTTCAGAATACCAGTTTGGCCAGGGTAGAAACCAGGAGATTGTGATTTCTAGGGCATGAATGCATGAAAGCTGGCTGGTAACTTTGGGGCAGACACTCTCTCTCATCTCAACTCATCTCACAGGGTTATTGGGGCAAAATAAAAGGAGGAAGTACTATTGGTAATGTTCACTGTCTTAACTTATTTATAAAAATAATAATAAATGCAGGATATAAACAAAGCAACAGATAAATTGTTTCTCTGCATATTATTTCTTCTGGTATTCTGATGTCAGAAGTTACTGTATATCACTGGATACTCAACAACAGTGATGCTCAAACCATGGTCCATAAATCACCACCAGAAAGATTCCACAGATTTACAGGAACTCTTATATTAACCCTTGTCAGCTGGCTAGAGCCTGATTCTAAGCATAACCAAGCCCAACTCATGTTCAACATTAGTCAACCATTGATGCTAAATAGTTCTTCTAAACTGCTGTCATATAACTTTTATTTCAATCAATAGCTTTAAATCAAGAGGTTTATGGGGTTTAGAAATGAGTGACACTCAATTATGCACTACACTTTTTACTATTTAGGTTCAAGACAAAGCCCTGGGCATCTACAAGGCTGGTGGCTTTCATCAAAATAACAAAGTGATATGATGCTCTAATGTCACAAGCTGTGTAACTTTTTGATGTACATGTCACAATACACCTATAAATGAGCAGTGCTCGTGTCATGATGACATGATATTGGTTTCATCAGACTGACTGATTTGACATCTCTCCCTGCAGAAAGCACTGGAAACACTTTTGGCAATAAGTAGTATGAGGAGGTGATATCTTCTCAATTCGAACCTCAATTTGAACCTGTCTTGGTTTCTATAAAGTATCAAAACAATTGTTGTTTACGCTGCTTTCATTTTCACAATTTTAATAATGTTTTTGAGATTATGTTTGGTGTCATTTACCATCCTAGGTTATTATCTGTTTGCAAAGATGACATACAATTGGTTTGTGGACACACAGAAATGTTAATATAGCAATACAAGCATTAACATTTAGAAAATTCATAATAGGGAGCAGATCAGAGGTGTTATTCAGCAGGTTCTGATCAGTTCTGGAGAACCGGTAGTGGAAATTTTGAGTAGTTTGGAGAACTGATAAATACCTTTGACTGGCCCCACCCCATCTATTCTCTGCCTCACGAGTCCCAGCTGATTGGGAGGAAATGGGGATTTTGAAGTAACATTCCCCTGGAGTGGGAAGGGAATGGAGATTTTACAGTATCCTTACCCTGGAGAGGGGTGGGAATGGAGATTTTACAATATCCTTTCCCTGCCATGCCCACCAAGCCATGCCATGCCCACCAAGCCACACCCAAAGAACTGGTAGTAAAAAAGTTTGAATCCCACCACTGGAACAGATCTTTAAAAATGTCACTGACTTTGCATCTAGATAAGCTATGCTAAGTGGAACTGTGATAGCACATAAGCAATATGGAAACCATAAACAGGATGAAACAGAACTGATGAATATTTAAAAATAGGATTTCATTGGCTAGAAATGCATTTCTCCTTAAGGCATGTAACTTGTCAAATGATGCCCTAAAACTGCAAATTGTTATTATATGACATACAGTACATAGAATAATTCCAATGATCATATTTAATTTGGGGTTACAGTTTAGACTAAAAAATTCAGTATAACTTCAAAAGGTTTTTTAACATAAAGAGATTGGGAAGATACACACAAAGGAATTGTAATAATACTTTTATTTGCTGAAAAAAACTGAATTTCCATTCTCTTGAAGGAAAAAGTGTATATACAGGGTACTTCTGTTTATTAGGATGGTTCCTATCTTTTTCAATATTTATTTATGGCCCGTTAAATGCCACTGGTCTATCAGAAATCATTAATCATTTGCAATTTGATTCATGATTAACAGTCACCAATATGTAATAAATTAGCAGTATTTAGCTGTCAAGGGCTCAAGGAATTTTGAATTATAAAATCCCAGAATAGGAAAAGGCATAAAGAAGCCTTCTATAATTTACATTCATTATTTTATATCCCATCTTCTGGAATGTAGAGGACATATATATGGAGCTGAATTGGTTCTAAACTGAAATAGTTCACTTGCTAGAAATATTGTAAGCTCATCCCATTCATCTCAATAAATCTTGTTTTAAAAAAATTATATCAGGAATGTGCCTGATGAACAATCACTTTTGGTTTTTGGACAGCCGCCAGAAAGACTGACAGGTCTATTAACTATGGCACAGCAGAGTGGAAATGAGAGTAGAAGTGTGTATATAGCTTTCTTTTCTCTTCCAAAGTATAAGGGTTAAAATTGGCAAAGCAAGAATCAGTCATCTCCTAGGCTAGAGGACCATTATATAAACATTTCTCAGTTATCCAAGTCCAATAAATCAAATATTCATTACCTTAGAAAGAACATGGGGAAAAGCCTAGAATTTGCAGCAAAATTATATGCAAAGGTTCTGATTTTGTTGTACTGCAATTGTCAATCAGCTGTTGTGTCTAAAACTTCATTTTTGTTTTGGAAAACAGATGCTAATCTAGCCAAGTTATGTCTGAGAATCTTTTGCCAAATCAAGAGATGAGTAAAGAGTTAAGTATTTGGAGAACAGTGATTTGCTATTGCACTCTGCTGTCAAGCCTGAAATAGAAGTGTTTTTAGAGCATGAAAATGGTAAGAGACCCACTTTTACCAGCAATTATGTCTGGATTTCAGAGAGGAGCCTTTACAATCTATTTCCTCACACAGAGTGATTACGAAGAGAAATTGCACAGAGAGAAATCATTTATTTAACTTCCAAATTTTTACAAATAAACTCATCTATTTAAACTGAAACAAGTGTAAAATGCTGCTAAGACAAGAATAATGGACAACTTACAAGAATCATGATTTTGTTATAAAACTAATTGATTGAACAGATAAATCAAACTTCATATAGTCGCTTTTGAAAATATTTACACAATTTTCTTTAGCTTTGTGAATTATTTGATGACAGATAAAAATGTGGTATTAGCAGAACATGAAATATGAAATAAAAGTCAAAGATTGAAAATGTACATTAAAAAATACGTTTTTTATTGAGTCAGTATATCACTTCTAATGACAAATAACCCTATATACCTTTAAATGGAATGAACAGATAGCAATAGTACTTACCAACAGACAAATGTTGTGAAGTTCCAAATATAGCATATACTAATGAGCAGCAAAATGCAGAATAAAAATTATTTACAACTGGAATTGGTAATCCGGTTAATGCTATTCCTGACAATCCTATAAGGAATACATATTTTAAAATATACTCTCAAAACTTTATTTTATTTATTTATTTAATTTGTCAACAAGTACAAAGAAACAAGTAACAGTATAGACATTAGCACAAAAAATTGGCACAATTAAAGGATATAAATAGGCAAAACATAGCCATAAATACATAGAATGATTACATATAAATGGGGAAAGTAGGACAGGGATGGTAGGCACGCTGGTACACTTATGCATGCCTCCTTAGGGACCTCTTAAAAATATGAAAGGTCCATTGATACAAACTGAAACAAAGCAAACATTTCATTGCCCATTTGTAGTGAAGGAAAAGCCAACCTACCATATTTTGGTAAGGCAGGTTCTTATTCTAATAAATAATCTGTTATCCATTTGACCTTGCTGTAAAAATCTATAACTCTGGGGGACGGGAAGACAGAGAAGGGTACAACCAGTGACATTGACTGCATTACTGGAAGACTTGAAAGACTAGGCTGAGGACAAATTATAGTCATTAAGAATCCATTCCAACCCTGGAGATGATTGGCCCCTCCCATAAAGCATAAAGGAAGAGGGCCTTGACAGGAAGCAACATTGTGGATGGTGTCAGTTTGTACTTTGAAGCTCCATTTTTGACTCTGTGTTTCCGTGTGGCCTTGCCAAGATAATTTCCAATTAGGTCTTTGGCAGCATGTGTGTGTGTTTTCCAGCCTTATCCAAAGGACTATGGTAGACTTCTGTTGGACTGTTTATAAGCTCTTGGTGATTTAGCACATGCTGTGAATGAATGAAAGTAATTCACAGCTGTTAAAGGGTTTTGGGGACTAAGTACATGTTTTTTACTATATCAGGAAGTCTAGGTCAGAAAAGAATAGCGCAGAATTATTGGCTAGCTGAAGGAGCACTTTGGACACAGATAAGATTTAGACTTAAGTATTGTTGCAGAGTTGGAGTGTGAGGAGGCTAGGGAGGAACATGGGCCAGTCCTGGAGTCTAGGGAAGATCCAGATGCAGGCTCTGCATTGGAAGCAGACATGGGGCCAGGGCCATCTAGAGTGATGCACGGACTCCAGAGCCCCCAGAGTCGGACAGCAGAGAGGCAAAGGAACAGTAGGAACCTGTTCCTAGTGCACACATGCACAGAGCTGCAAGAAGGGAAGAGCAGCTAAAGTAAAAGGGACAACTCGGGAGTAAGGGCAGGAGATGATTGGCCCCTCCCATAAGGCTTAAAAGGGAAACAAAGACACTTGGGGCCTTTGCAGGAAGCAACATTGTGGATGGTGTCGGTTTGTACTTTGAAGCTCCTTTTTTGATTCTTTGTTTCCATGTGGCCTTGCCAAGATACCTTTTGAGGCCCTTTGACAAGCAAAGTCAATGGGAAAGCCACATTCACTTTATAACCATGTTACTAACTTAACAATTGCAGTGATTCATTTAACAACTGTTTTTAGAAAGTTTGTAAAATGGGGCAAAATTCACTTAACAACTGTCTCAGCAACAGAAATGTTGGGCTCAATTGTGGTCATAAGTCAAGGACTGTCTGTACCAGAGGCTGTTTTTGTTATCTGAGTCCAAATTGCATATTTACTCTATATACTCTATTTACAAAGATTAGTAAAGGGAGCTTCAGCCTAGGATATATTCCATATATGGAAAAGACTGGAAAATTATTTACCTTGAAAGCTTTTAAATAGAAAATGAGAAATGGAATAACTTACCTTGGAAAACCTGCACCATCCCTACACTGATACCAGCATGTAAGTCTCTTAGAATCCATTCAGTAATGCGATAAGTATAAAGCCAGTTTAAAATAGGAAACATCTTGAGCATGAATTTCTTGAACCGCGCACATGAGAATCTGAAATAAGATTGTATAGAAAGCCAATATTTTACCTTGATAATAAAGACACTGTTGTTTTTATGATACCTAGTGAGGTAATCTTTAAACCAACAAGATACTCTTGTCAATCATCAGACCTGTATGTTCTTGTTAAATAATAGCCAAATGTATAGTTCAGATTAAAATTCTGTGTACATTTCCCTCAAAGTGAGACCTGTTAAACGTAATGGACACCAATTTCTGAGCAAAGACATATGGGATTGGGCCAAATGAGAATAAATTTAAAATGACATGTTTGTATTTCATTCTAGTTATATTTTATTTATTATTATTTTGACACTACTTTTCTGCTAAAATTTACCATTTTTGTAAATCATGAACTATAAACTATACTATCGTAGCCAAAATTAATTCAGTTTAAGATTAATTATTCAAAGACCTCTGAACGTATACGTATCTTCTAAGTCTATCTTTCTAAATGTAATAAATCCTAACAATTCTTGTTCTTTTAGAATATTTTTATGTTCTCCTAAGCAGTAATTGTTTGTTCTCTATGGTGTATGAGAGAAAAAGATAAAGTGTTTATTGTACCAATAGGGGGACACACACACACTGCCATTTTCCAGGTCCCAACACCGATCAGACAACTCAGACTTGTGGTCTACAAGTTGCAGCAGTCATAATTCAAGGACTACCTGTACTCATTCAGTATTTACATTCACCAAGATCAGTGATGGGTTGCTGCTGGTTCGGACTGGTTTACGCGATCCGGTAGCAATGACTGGATGATGTCAGCGAACCAGTTCTCACTGTCCGTCAGCTGGGCCCTCCCACCCTCCTTGGTGTGATTTTTAGCTTTTTTTCCCTTTTTTTTGCCAGATGAATTGACTCAGCAGAGCTATTGCCGTGCCTCTCCTCTCCTAAATGATTGTGAGCATGCACAGAGTGCACATTTGGCATGAATGCTGTTGTGCATGATCTGCTGCGCATGCATGGAGCACATGTTTGATGTGTGTTTCAATGAGCATGTGCGGAATACAGGTTCAACATGTGTGTGCCAATCGTGCGCAAAGAGAGCCGGTAGTAAAGGTAAGCAGAATCCACCCCTGACCAAGATCATTGCAGACACTGAGGCCAATTACTCAGACTGAGATTAAAGTGCAACTTTGCAATTGGACAGCCCAAGGGACAGCTACACCTGTCCTACAGGTGTCATTGCAGCCAGGGCAAGATTGGAGCTTGTACTTCCCCATGTACTTGTTGTCTCTGCCACTGCTGCACCTCCTCCTTGCTACTAGTGGTAGCACCCTGGGTACTATTGTAGGGACTAGAGATGTTTATTTCAATGTATGGAATGCTGTGGCCTCCAGGTGAATAAACCTGTCCTTATGTGACATTTGTAAGATCCCTGGTGTAGATACTCCTTCAAGGCAAACCAGCCCTTTTTGTTCCCAAACTGGGGCTGAGCTTGGTGGGAACTAATAATCTACATTAACAGAACAATTGGAGCTGGAAAAAAAGTTCCCAAGCATCATACCCAGGTACATCTTGGAAGCATGCCAGCAATTGTCCAATATAGAATCAGTTTAGGGATTAACAGCCAATTTTGCAGTAAACAACTGCAAATTCTGCCTTACTCAATGTTGCTAATGAAAGGGTAGAACTCTCTGACATTGTGCTATGTCAGCAATGGTACTCTGATTTGAAGCTGTATCACTATCTAATCCATCTTAAATTGGAACTAGGTTCTTTCACACATTTTCAACTGTTGCCAATCTTCTCTTCATTACTGCATTTTTATTACATCTGATTTATTGGACTACTGTGGCTAATTTAGCTCTACAGAAAAGAGAATAAACTGTGCACAGGTAAAGTCTGCAAACAATGATAAACATTTCTAATATCAAAAGAAAATTGGGGTTTATAGTTTGACCTGGAAACATAACAAAGCAGTCAAGTGTGGAGAGGAACAAATTCCCAAACTAATCTTACCTGCATTGGATCTTTCGTCCAAGTTTAGGCCTCTCAGATTCCTTGTTGAGCGGGGAATACCTGTTTTGGTCATGCTCTTGTTCAAATTCTTCTTCATTGTACACCTTTCTGTTGATGTTATATAGCACCCTTAGTGGCACTCTCTCATTGATAGTATTTATATCTGGCTCCATTTCATTATATTGATCCTGACATTTAAAAAATAAATCTATTAAATTGGAAGAACATTTTATTTTGTGTCTCTTTTGTGCTATTGTTTCTTGGCTTATATGCATTACTATTAATCTTCTCATCGTTCCCATCACCCATCTCCTTCCACTCAAGACTGTATGATTGTAACTTTGTTGCTTGTATCCTTACGATTTATATTGATTGTTTCCTAATACGTTTTGATTGCTTATCTGTACCCCATGACTATCATTGAGTGCTATAGCTTATGATTCTTGATGAACGTATCTTTTCCTTTATGTACACTGAGAGCATATGCAGTGAAGACAAATTCCTTGTGTGTCCAATCACACTTGGCCAATAAAGTTCTATTCTATTCTACAATACGTCTGAAACTCAAAGGCTCATGTTCAAACAGAATGAGGCTGGTTCCTTTTGATTAGCCTCATTGTAACTGTGTATTATCTGTTCTCAGATTAGGAAAACATGCAGTAAAGAAAAAAATCCCTGGTGCAGACTCAGACACAATTTAAAATAAAGGATTTACCACTGGAACTCTCCTATCTCCTATGCTCTTTCTTGTTTTTCTTATTTATTTAATACATTGTTAACTTTTATATATTTTTTCTCTTCATCTAAAGGAAATTCAGAAATGGGTCCTCTCTGAGCCAAAGAATGTAAGTTATGTGAGAAAGAAACCGAAACAAAACCTATTATTTATTTGTTTGTTTGTCTGTTTGCAAAATTTATATTGCCACTATTTCACACATGGCGACTCAAGGCGGCTTACAAAAATATGAAAACCTCATATAAAAAGCAATAAAAGAAAAATAATCATATAATAAATTAATAAAATAATATAAATAACCCTCTGCCCCAGAGGCAGCACGTCACATGGGCCATTTAATGGCCTCCATCCCGTTCTTTATCCCCTTTTTCTCAGAACTAATCATCATTGTTAATTAACTTGAGAATAGTTTGAGGAATGATTTGAGAGGGAGAGGCGATCCTGACAAGAAACCACTATGAGAACTAGGCAATGCAAGGATAGTTTTAAATGTTGCTAAAATGTCTCCTGCTAGCTGTTATGTGATATTACATAAATTAGGTTAATTAACTGAGTCTTTCTCCACTTTGACTCATCATAGCATGAATACTGGCAACATCTGACATATCCTCATATTATTTTATCTGCTTCCCGGCTTGTTAGTGAACCACCTGTTCAAAGATTACATTTGAATTTCCTACCCAACATAAGAAAACAAGGTGACTCATTAGGAGATATCCACAACTAAGGAGTCAAAGCCATGCCCCCCTTTTTTACATGCGTCAAGTTATACTTGAATCAAACTACTATTTGATCTTATTTAATTTTTATTATCCGAGCAAGATGTGTTGAATTTTCTGCCATCAGTAGTAAGATATTTTCCTATTTCCTATAGATATCTCCAGCAGAAGAAATACAAAATCAACATGAACACTCTGGGCACACTGGAAAAAGTCATTTTTGTAATGTTCACTTGTTTGTGAGATCTATCTCCTACCTATCAAGGGGATATACTTAGAACTTTGTTTTTCCAGGAATAACAAACCTGCTTAAAGAATGCCAATGGCCCACAGTTAGACTGTGAGTTTCCCTGGCCAAGGATGGACTCGAACCTGGATCTTCTCAGTTCCAGTCCAACACATAAATTACTATACAACCACACACTATATTATATTGTTTGGCTTTTCATAATTTTTTTCATTAATTTTCCCAGAACGGTATATGATACAGTCCTGTGGGTCTGTTCCGTTAAAAATTATTATAAATCCAATTTGGCCTAGAAGAGAATGTTAGTGGATATACTAACTGTTTTGACTAGGGCTTCTCAGGGCTTTGACTGTTCATGGGCTTCAGTCGAACTAAGACACTTCTCAAGCAGCAAATACAAAGTATTTTTTTTACTGCTCTGAACTGTCTAACAATTGATCATCATCACCAACACTGCTGAAAGGTTTATTTACTAGGAATCCCTAAGAGAATCACTTATTCTTGTCTTGCTATGTGAATTCTAGGAGGATTTAAATAATAAAATATTGCAGAGATGGGATATATCTCTACATTATCTGGCAATGGGTGTACCGTGTGGAAAAAAATTGGCTGTGTTCTGATTGGTTGGGGGGTTTGCTGTGTTCTGATTGGCTAGGGGTGTGTTCTGTTCGGGTGGGGGCTTGGTTGTGCTCAGGTTGGTCTTAGTTGCCGGGGGATTTGAGCTGGTGAACTGTGATGCTGTTTGACTTCGCGTTCGTGATCGTGTCACATCTTCATGGTGAGTGTCATTTCGCTTCATGTATTGGTTGGAGGGGTTTGAAGTGGCTAGTGATGCAGCTGCGGTCCGGCTTCTGGTCTGTGGTCGTGCCACATCATCTGTGTGGGTATGAGCCTGCTTTCTGTGTGGATGTGTGGTGGTGGCATCTTGTGTGGCCTTTGTGAGTGTGGGTTTGGTGTCATTCCTCATGTTAGGGACTCGTTTGTCAATGAGGGCAGGTTTCCAAATGGCTGGTAGGCGGGAGGACACAAGCCTGAAGATGATAAATGAGATTTCGTCGAAACATCGCCAGGAAACTTCCAATTCTATGCGGGAGAAAACCCAAATAACCAAAGATCCACATACAAATACCTGCAAAAACCTCAGAAAACACACACACACACACATATGTAATTGTGGAGATTCTTGGTTGCCCAATTATGGTTGCCCAATTATGGGAAGGAACAACATAGCTCCCTTTCACCCTTCAGCTCATCTCAAGAGACTATCCAGGCAGAAATTAGCGACAACATTGTGCCGTATATATATTGGTTAAATGTTTTTCTGCTAATATTTTAAAATTAAGGGAGGCCAGCATAGATCTATTTCAAAATATATCTATACTGGCCTCCCTTAATTTTAAAATCTTAGGCGAACCTGTAGCATTTTTAACTACCGGTTCGGGTAAACCACCCCGAACCGATAGCATTTCACCCGAGTTGTTAATAACAGGGCTGTTAAAGAGAATTTGGCTTTTTCCATTTGACTTAGCTTGTCAGAAAGTTCGCAAAAGTGGATCACATAACCCCAGGACACTGCAGCCGTCATAAATACGAGTCAGTTGCCAAGGTGTCTGCATTTTGACCATGTGACCAAGGGGATCCCACAAATCGTGAAAACAGCTAACCCTCCCCTTTTTTAGTGCCCGTAACTTTCAGCGGTCACTAAATGAACTGTAGAGGGAACGGAGGTGGGTCAGCGGGTAAGACAGCTGAGCTTGTTGATCGGAAGGTCGGCAGTTCAGTGGTTTGAATCCCTAGTGCAGTGTAATGGGGTGAGCTCCCGTTACTTGTCCCAGCTTCTGCCAGCCTAGCAGTTTCGAAAGCAGGTAAAAAATGCAAGTGGAAAAAATAGGGACCCCCTTTGGTGGGAAGGTAACAGCATTCCGTGCACCTTTGCCATTGAGTCATGCTGGCCACGTGACCACGGTGATGTCTTCGGACAGCGCTGGCTCTTCGGCTTTGAAACGGAGATGAGCACCGCCCTCTAGAGTCAGAAATGACTAGCACATGTGCGAGGGGAACCTTTTACCCCTGCCCTCCCTTTGCCAGTCCCCCCCATTTCCTGTCCTTTAGCGGCCCCGGTCCTAGCCCCGCTTCCTACCCCACCACCGCCTCTTTGTAAGGGTTGCTCGCCTTCCATGGTGGTTGGTCCAGAGTCCAGAAGGCAAGCTGACCAGAGATTTAGTGGCCCCCAGCCAGCCGCTGTTGCTGGACAGTGGCTGGTAAAGAAACCTCCCTCTTTGAGAGCTGCCTTGTGGGTGCGTCAGCTGGCTGCAAGCCGCCGAAAAGTACTGTGGGAAAAAGCTGCTGCCGTCGCCGCCATGTTCTTTGCGCATGTGCATCCCATTGGACTTGCAAGGCAATGGGATGCATGTTCCCCAAAGAACATGGCGGTGATAAACATTGTGGCCAGGGCGAGCAAGCGGCGACAGGGGGACTGGTTCGTGGGCGTGGCCAGCCAGCCATCGCTACCAGTTCGGCGACCAACAAAAAATTATCGCTACCGGTTCTCCCAAACTGGTGCAAACCGGTAGCAACCCACCAGTGGTGGACTTCAATTTCTAGCGTTCCCCAGTCAGCATGCTGATTGGGGAATGCTGGGAGTTGAAATCCACATAACTTAAAGTTGTCAAGATTGATAAATTCTGCTCCTGGAAGGTATGAAACTTTCTTGGGGTTCCCTTTTTTTTTTTTTTAATCGTTCCACATGCACAAGAGACGAACTATTTCCTAGGGGCACTTATTTTCCAAATAAAATACAGACAAGACTATCTAGAGCAGGGGTCTCCAACCTTGGCAACTTTAAGGCTTGTGGACTTCAACTCCAAGGTTGCCAAGTTTGGAGACCTCTGCTGTAGAGTCAGTAAGTAGATGAAGGAGGAAAAATGATCATAAAAATGTGAGTTCATTTCAGTTTATATTCGGTGCATAGCCTGTTTATATTTCTGGATGTGATCAGAGCCTAAACTGCACAATGGGGTGTTCGAATTGTGTATTTAGAACTTGCATTTGAATACAAGTTCACAAATCACGCCAAAACACTGTTTATTTATTTCTGGGGTTTACAGCATGCGCTCCTGCAGTGACAGAGTTGGAAGGGGCCTTGGAGGTCTTCTAGTCCAACCCCCTGCTGAAGCAAGAGACCTATTAGCATTCCGGACAAACGCTTATCCAATCTTTCCTTGAAAACCTCCAGGGATGGAGCGTTCACAACTTCTGGAGGCAAGCCATTCCACCGATTCTTTTCACTGTCAGGAAATTTCTCAGCTCAAAGCGTTTTGTTGACAGTCTAATAATGGGTAGATTCCTCTAACACGCTAAAGCATTGTTTACAAATTTCAAATTCTGCAATTAAGCACAAACCATCCCACTGCCATCTTTCTTGGCCCCAAATTAAAGAATATATACGTAAATGTATAAATCCAAGTTGTTTCTAGTCTTGGACAGACTACATTTTTCTCCCAGTTCTAAATGAGTTCATACATGAATACCTTTAAACCATCATCCGATCAGTTCAGCTTAGTGCATTGTTTGCTTTACAAACCATAATTGATAGCTTACTGGCTTGTGTGAAGCTGGCCAATGTGGTGTATATACCACAATTTATGGGTGAACATCGAGATGGTGCTCTATGAGTTTGGTTGTTTCCTTGCAGACTGTGATGATCCCATCAAACCCAATTAACAGGAAAAAAACCCAACACAAATGTAGCAAAACAAAATGTCTTTATCAAAAGTTCACGGCACTCCTTGAAAAGACACACAGCAAAATGAATTGAATCGCCAGGAGTTTTGGCTGCAATTCAGAAAACTAATCAGCACATACCACAGATGAATAAACACGGCAGGAAACAGAAGCAAGGCAGACACAGAAACTCTGACATGAAAGTCACAATTTGACCCCAGCAAAGAAACCCCACCCATTCTCTGCCT
>JANHFP010007723.1:211511-235652 GCA_032468135.1 Calamaria suluensis | reverse complement strand
AAGAAAGAAAGAAAGAAAGAAAGAAAGAAAGAAAGAAAGAAAGAAAGAAAGAAAGAAAGAAAGAAAGAAAGAAGTAGCAGCAGCAGAGAGGAAGATTAAGGATGGGGATTAGGCAAGAGTAAGAAATAACTCAACAGAAAAATGGAGAGAAGAACCGTGTAAGGAAAAAATTCCCTCAACTCAGGCTTCACACTTGGCAGCTCCATGGATTCACCATATTTAGATGCAAAAAAAGTTGAAATTAAATCCAGAGAGGATAGGTGCGGCCAGGCATACCTTCAAACAATTACATCTAGTGTTCCAGCTATTCTTCCTAACTGACCAGATTTGGTATTGATCATAACTAGATGTTGATTGCCTTAGATACCTCTGTCTTGGCTGCTATAGTGTACTCTTCATGGAGCTACCATTAAAAGGGTTCTAATAGTTGCAACATATGGAAATGTAATAGCTAGCCTGCTGATCTATGCAAGAAACAGGGATCATATGGTTCCTGTACTGGTTGTCAGCAGCGTACTATTTATAGCATTTAAGGCTTTAAGGCCTGAGTACATAATGGACTACCACTTGTTATAAATCTGTCTTGTAGATTAAATCAATGGAAGCAGCCACCAGGTGGTCCCGGTATTAAAATTTCATCATTTCGGAAGTCTTTCTGCTCAGTTTTTCCCAGGTTATGGAATGGAGTTATATACTATCAGTGTTTAAGAAAGGATTAAAACAGCACTTCTTTCAACAAATGTGACTGACTGGTTTTAATATTTATTATTCACCTTAATCAGTATTTTTATATCATTATTTTCGCTTTACATTTAGTTAACTGTCCTGAGTGTTCACCAGAAAAGAGAGGCAAAGAAAAAAAAAAGGTCAGCCATACCAACTTCATCCTTTTGCTCTTTTTCTTCTCAGTCTAGTCTACAATTTCTGGAGGCCTCCTATGCAAATATTAGCTATATCTTACTTCATTCAGCTTCCTCAAAATCAGTCTGTAAACTTGCAGAAGTCAGCCCACGTAGTGGGTATTTAAGCACTAGTCTTAGCAATGGCTCCCACTGTATATGAATTTCCCTTGGAGGCAATTTCTAACTGAAAAGGTCACATTCCTTATAAACTGGAAATATTTTTACTATAATATATTTAAAATCACTGCTGTACCTTAGAATGACTTGAACAGTTAACTATTTAGTTATAAGTCATGATCTTGAAAAACAATGAAGAATGAATGGAATATGAAAGTATGGAGAATCACTTAAAGTGATTGGTAATGATGGGGAACTTATTTTGTCTGTATGTATGTTGTTGTTTTTTAATTTTACCTCGCTTGGTTCTATTTCAGTGCCAAAAACATCCAGTCTAAGAAGAAACTACTATTCTTATGCATAGCAAAATGTGCAAACATTTTTTTCATGTAGTTAAGGAAAAGAATTGATTGGCAGCTTTTACACAAGCTATCCAAATAATACAGTTGCATTAGGGAATGCACAGCTAAAATCTCCTATGGATATTCTTCTCTGAATGTAACGTTATCTCTTTATTACAGACCATTTAGTACATTTTCTCTGCATCAGCATTCCCCAAGCTAGTGCTTGCCAGAACGTCCAGCTAGTATGACCAATGGGAAACACCTTAGAAGAGGATCTGACAGGTTCATTTTGTCACATTTCATGCTACAATACTGCCGTAGGGAGGCAATATTCCAAACAGACTTTTTTAAAAATCAAATTTGCTCTCAATGTGCTATAATATTGGTAAATACACTAAAAACACAACCAGTCCAGTCAAAGGATCTTTTTCAAATGATTATTATTTTTAGTAAAGGAAAAGTTGTAGTTTTACAGTTTTATCTTTCTTTTTCTTAACAAATCCACTTTTATATAAAAGGAAAGTGTATGAGAATATGAAATAGGGAGTTATTCCTTAGCTGTCATCCCTAATTCTAACTTCTGCTGCAATCTGGTTACAGATATATTTTTAGGGTCCTCCGAAGCAGTTTTGACTCCTGGTGCTGCCTGGACAAATTTAGTTTTCTTGGCAAGATTTCAGAAGTGTTTGCCACTGCCACTTTCTTAGGGCTGGGACAAAGTGACTGGCCTAAGATCACCCAGTTGGATTCATACCTAAGGTAGGACTAGAACTGTTTTCTAGCCTAGTGACTTAACCACTATACCAAATTGATTCCTGCTAACATGATAGAAAACCTTACAACAGTTAAGATAAAGATATGATGGAAGGAAAGCAAATATAGGCAGTCCTTGATTTATGATTGGTCACTTAGCAACCATCTGAAATTACAATGGATCCCCCCTCAAAAGGTACTTATGACCCAAATTTGAAGTTATGTCATCCGCCTCCCCCTCATGATCACATGACCACATTTTGGACACTCAGCAATTGGTCACATTACCATCACAAACTATGACTATAGTTGGTGCATTGATGCTACCTAGTTTGGTAATGAAACATCTGCAAGAAAACTACCAAGCTCAGAGACCACCGAGGACCTCACAGTTCAACCCTGAGCTACAAATATTCTTTTCTAATGAACTATAATTGTGGGCTCAGTCATAGTTGTAAACTGTACTGGTTGGTACAGGTAATTACAACCATTCATTCAGTGACCATTCAAACTTACAACATCATTGTAATACAAGAGGGTGCAAAAGAAGAGGGAATTCAGAAGAATTTACCACTTTCACTTTTCTAAGTAAACTTAGAATCCAAACTATATGATTGGACTGAGAAGCCCACATACCCATGCAGGACAATAGGAAGAACTCATCTTTCATCTCTTTAGGAAACATACACAATATTTACTAACATTTACAGGTATAACATTTTTCTTCTTCTTCTTCTATCTTTTGTTTTAATTTGTAAGCTGCCCAGAGTCACCATGGTGTCAGAGTGGCCTTGGAGGCAATGATGGAGAAAAACCTTATAGAGTAGCTTTAATAGGATGTGTACTCATAAAACCTTGATTCGTTCTTTAAAATCCCAGAGTTTAAAATTCAGCGTTCAGGTTCTACTCTGAAAAAAGTATGCGAAGAAACATGTTTATTTTGTCTCTCAAAAAAAAATTTCACATTAGAATAAAAGCTCTGATAAATCCCTTTGCAAAGAGTGTAAGAAAATCAAAATTTAAAAACTGTATGTTGTGTTACTCAATATAATAATTGCCCTGAGGGTGTAACTACCAGTCATATGTTATCTACATAGGCCATTTTTAATAAATAAATAAATAAATAAATATGACCAACAATAATATTGTTCTCTGTTGTTAAGGAATTTTATAGGACATGTGAGGTATATTATTGTTTTCTAAATATATTTCAAAACAGTAGGGCTCTTCAAAAGGATGTTACAAATTATATATAACAAGATATTTATTTTTTAATTAATGACAAATTTTGAATTAATATAGCTAGCTCTGATTAGATTGTAATGTCTGATCACACATTTAAAGAGTCAGGTTTGTGGAGATAAATGATCAAAATGTTCACATTACTGGTAACTACCATACTGTAGCTGATATTGTTTTCCAAGCACATATTAGTTATGGAATTAGCAAAGCTGTGTCCTGAAACCAGATTAGTTTGCAGGGATTTTATCCCCATAGCCACAAAGGCTATTAAAAATAAATAGTATTTTTTTTAATTCTCCCAACAGAGCACTGAGGTGTCCAAATAGTAGAAACTGTGACCATTATGTAAACTAGGAGAGAGAAACAGAAAGTAAGTCTACAGGGAAGAAAAGTTGAATATCTAGGCTATCAACTACCGCAATTATGAAAATGTTAACATTAGCAGGAATATTGGTACTTACTGTGCCTGGATCTCTGTCTGTTCCCGTAGTAACCAAGAAATGCACAGACATGCCCGTTCAGACACAGAGGCAAGAACAGAAATAAAAAGGGGGAAGAAATTAGAACACAAGCCGCAAACAGTTTTAAAATGGCTTTTATTTATATAAGTCATTGCACATTCCTAATACAGTGATTTCCTGAAAATTACATTTTGTAAACATGATTTACAGTTTAACCATACACAAGGCCTAGTTCTTTCCATGACAGAATAAATTAATTTTTATTCTTCAAAAAATTATTCAAGTGCAATTTGCCCAATATTTAAATGTGTCCTAAACAAAACTACAAGAAAGGAGCAATGCTTAAAACCTTTCATTTCAACTCATTCAGCTCAATTTTTTAATTCTTCATTTGCCCACCCTTTCACCTCTTGCCCCCTTTCCGTTAAAAGATTTATTTCTTTAATTAAAAAAAAGAAACAAAAATATTTCCCACTTATTCTCATATAATGATCATCCACAATATTGTGCTGGCCACTGCGGTTACAATTAAGCATCTGTAGTGATGTTAAAAGGTCCTGCATTTCCTCAAAGCAGGAGAATCCTAGTGAACTCCAGGTTCAAAAACTAAGCACCTCAAGCTAAATTTTGTTTCAGTGATATAAAAGCAGGACATTTAATGTTTGGCGTTATAATTGTTCTTGGGTTTTCGTTCTAAATAGCTCTTTAGAATTCTTTAGAGATGCTCACAATTTTCAGCAACGTGCGAACACTTATTTGAAACGTCCTAATCAGGCTTCCCATGCCTCTCACCTCTGTGGTGGTCTGTATCGTGATGCTTCTTGTCATCTTTTATTGCCAAGTGAGACTGCCCCCCCAGCGCGCTTGAGAGGGCAAGAAGGCCCGCACTGCTTCCAAGTGGAGGGATCCCAGGAGGCTGAAGTCCTGACGGGTGTGGAGTAAGAGGCACTGGAGGTCCATGGCCATGAGAGAGATGCTGAGCCTGCAACTGCTGTTGCTGTTATTTTGTTGTGGTTTTTCCAGATAGAAGCAGCAGGCGATTGGAAGAAAGGAAGGAAGGAAAGAAAGAAAAGGAGGACTGGTTAGCCAGGAAACACAACACCATTTCTTGACTCAATATCTACCCTATTTCAGCCTGGTCTAGGTAACCACCCTATGCTAAGTTTCACAACTGTAAGAGTACTGCTTTGGATATTGATTCTCTTTTGCATTACAGGACTAAATCCTGCAATTTAATCTGTAGCCCAACTAACAGATTTGTATAGTCTAGACACTGGAAGACAGCTGGCACCTTTCAAATCCATCTCCGTATTAAAAGAATTAGTGCAGACAGAGATATCATTGCTCTCACCTTCCTGTCCCCAAACGTTTGTTTTCACAACTGCTTTGAATAAAGATGAAAACCAACAACTTAAAAAGGCCCTATCTAAAATAAGTCCCTGTTACAGCTTCTGTTAGGAATGTTTCC
The DNA here is from genome assembly GCA_032468135.1 of Calamaria suluensis. Classification (NCBI taxonomy): domain Eukaryota; kingdom Metazoa; phylum Chordata; class Lepidosauria; order Squamata; family Calamariidae; genus Calamaria; species Calamaria suluensis. The sequence goes on along the minus strand of JANHFP010007723.1, from coordinate 230,365 downwards.
AGTACTGAATCACCAGTTGGAAAAATGACCTAACGAGTGTTCTTTCCACTTCATTCTTGTCGTCGGGTGTATGCTTGACATTAAGACTGACAGAATACAAATGGAGCTTTGATCTGATTAGTCTTACCCTCAGGGCGCTACATGAGATTCACTTCCAACAATTTAAAATCTATGCACCTATCCCCAAATTCAGAAGATCAGACTGATCTTTGCTAGATCACAATATATATATATGCTAGCCTTTTCCAACCTCAGTGCCCTTCAGATGTGCAGACTTCACATTTCAGAATTCCGCCAGATCACAGCTGAGGACTTTGGGAGTGCAATTCATGATTCTGGAAGGTGCTTTGTGTTTGGAAAAGACTAGTACATACAGTAATACTTACATGGAGAGAAAATATACATTTTCCCCTTCCAGTGTACACCCCGGTTTGAATGTTAACACCAGGGATTATATAACCAATTTGACTGAGCTCCAAACAGAAGGCAAGAGATTGACTTAAGCTACAAGGCTTCAAGTTACTATTTATCTTCTCAGAAATAAGCCCCTCTGTGAACAGTGACATGCACTTCTAGATAAATATTGCAGACTTCCCCAACTTAGCACTCTCTCCAGATAGGCTGGGATTCTAGAATTCCCAATACGGTTAATGCCAGGTTGGAGAAGGTTAGTGCACAGAATTGCATCCCACGTATCTTAGCAGCCAGAATTTCTACTTAGCCCTTTCCAATTTTGAAAGAATTATTCAAAGTGCTTACATGTGTAAGCATGGGTCTCTGCATTATGACTTCAGCCAAGCTGCAACTCTCAAGAGCTGATAGCATTACCAGGTCCTGTGTTTGACACATGGTACAATCATATCAATTACATTTATCACCTCTACAGTGTAGTACTTACTGTTTTTTTTAAAGAAAAAAGATAATCATTACAACTGTGCTTATAGATAACAACATTTAACAGAATGTTAGAGGCACTTAAAAGTGTTTCATTTGTGTGTATCTTAGATCAAGAATTTTAAGCAAAACACCTGCTTTTTTGAGTTATTCAATTAAATTTTGTGCAGTAACCAGAGAAGACACATTTAAAAATATGTCTCGACCATGTTTATTAGAAAGCTTTGGACTATTTACCGGTAACCATTTTAGCAGTGCTTCCTATCACCATAAAGTGGACCCAATCCATGCAGTCATTGTGAAAACATGCATTACAAAACACTTCATATTATAAAAACTATAAAGTATATATATTTTACCAGTATTTCTACAATGTCTAAATGTACTCTATGCATTCTAGCAAAGGATGTCTGATATGTGGTTTCTTTTTCTATTTTTCATATCAGGTATTTTCTTGCTACTGCTTCTTTGGTATTTTTCCTTTCTTAATGTTAACTAACAAGAAATAACAAGCTGTTCAATGCCATACAAAGCACAGCAAAATTTATGCTCTTTTCACAAAAGAAGTATCTCTTCTAGTTTATGTGTAATATACTTTTATAAATACATTGACATCTAGCAAATAAAACCAAGGGATTTTATTTTCCCACAATTAAACAAATATTTTAAAAGGATTGCAACTGTGAGCTCTGCCATGCCACCTTGAATTCAACATCAAAAGATCACAAATATTTTTTTTCTACAGCTGTTTATATTTAGAGCTTCTTCCAAGAAAGACATCCAAAAAAATGTTGGGGGGGTTTGTCTTTTTCTTTTTAAGGAGTAATTTAATAAAAAATGAACAATTAGAAAGATAAAAACTAATGCAAATTAAGAAAAAAGTGCAGAAAATAGAAATTACCTTCCTGCCTCATCAAAACAGGTATAAATTTAGTAACAAAGGTGGGTTTAAAAAACTTTAAGAAAGCCCTCTTTCTTCCATTACTTATCTCTTATCAATATACAGATACTAAAAGTCTCACTATTCAGTACTAACAAACAAGTCATTTAAAGATTATCAGAAGTGAATACACACACACATGCATATATATATATATATATACCTTGATCAAATAAACCAACTTCATATCCCTTTACTTTTAATAATCCTAATTGTTAAGTTTCTTTCTTCTGTTTTTCCTACAAGGGAAGGGTCTTCTTTTTAAACCTCTTCACACAATGCCTCATAATTTGATTGTTTTTCCTTTTGTTTGACTTTTCCCACAAAATAATTCAAAGCTTTAACAAATATCTTTTGTAAATCCAGTGTAGAAAAGTTAATGATGTCATTTTTTTGGTTTATTTTGTTAAGACATCAGCCAGTTTCATTTGTATATCCAGCATAGAAACAGTGGGGGCACCATTTTGTAGGAGAAACTTACAAGCAGAGAGGCAACACAGAAGACACAGATTTTCTGCTTATGGAGAGAAAGGATTAAAAAAAGAAGAAGCAAAGTTTCTGGGGATGCCTCAGTATAGACTTACAGGACACAAATGTCAGGGCAAGAGTATATAGCATTTAAGGTGAACCATTGTGTAACAGACCTCTTTTACTATTACTCTCAGTCTTCTCATTGTTCCTATCACCCATCTCCTCCAACTTATGACTGCAACTTTGTTGCTTGTATCTTTATGATTCATATTGTTTCCTAATATGATTTGATTGCTTATCTGTATCCTATGACTATCATTTAGTGTTGTACCTTATGATTCTTGACGAATGTATCTTGTCCTTTTATGCACACTGAGAGCATATGCACCAAAGACAAATTCCTTGTGTGTGTGTCCAATCACACTTGGCCAATAAAGAATTTTATTCTATTCACGTAGATGCTACTTATGGTCTGCATAGAAATCAGATATTTCCATTATGATTACATTCATGTCACTTCAATTAATTCACTACTAATGGCTTCACAAATATGTATGTTGAAAAAGTGTATGAAAGGATTTCCCACAGAATGCCCAAATTCCACTTCCTAACTGTCATCCGCATGACGTCTGAATAATATGTGAGGGGGTTCTATGCACATATAATGTGTGAAGGACCGTTCTTCTGATCAGGATGCCTATAGTAACTCTCCCTTAGTTTCAAGTGTGGAAAATGGGATACAATAGCTGCTGCATACATCCTTGTCATTCATTGGTGAGCAATGCTGAAAACACTCTCTTCTTTTCTACTTTTTAAAAAGGAATTTCCAGTTGAAGCTTTTCTGTGGATTCAAACAGACATGATAATATGGCTGAATGATGAAAGAATGCTGAGAATCCAATTCAGTGTAGCACAAAAGGCTGCACGTTTCATCGGGGTGGTTGTGAGTTAGCCGTAATTCTGCCCTTTTTAAAAAATTGAAAAACTATTAAGCACCAGTTTCAGAATAAGCCAATACCCAATATCAAACATCTGTGGTTTGGAAAATGTATAATCATTTGGAAGCAGTCTGACTTACTGGAGGAATAATGCACAAGTAAAATACTCATTTTTGTCTTTATTTTGTAAACCTGAGATATTATTGTGCAAACTGAACCAGATTTGTGCAGATTCTGCATGCAAGCCAGATAATAATAATTGGATTTATTTGCTTTACTTTTTATATCACTCATAATTTTTAGATTACAAACTTGAAGTTAGATGCTTTAAACACTGCACAAAACTGTGTGGAAAGTGTAATGTGATTTTTTGGTCTTTATTAATGTGTACAATGTTATTTTTACAATAGCATCCAACTTTCAACTCATAGAAATGCTAAAATTAAATCCTCAAATCCTAAAATTAAAATTGTGTTTATAGAATAAACAACATTTTGCCAACAGAAAAGTCGAGCTTGGTACTTAAATTGTATTATAAAAAGAATGAATAGGTGCCTGCATTTAAACAACAATTCAACATTACAACATGATAGTAAAACATTATTGTATACTGTATTTTGGAGAAGACTGTTTTTAAAAAGTGTTGCTTTTTCTTTCTGCTTGCTATGAAGTGCAGAGTGCAGAGTCAACAGAACTGGCATTCTGATGCTTGGGACATCTATGCATATATAGAATAAAACAATATTTCAGTAAATAAGTTTTATTTGATACAGAAGCTGAATTTAGATTATCTCATCTGGAAAGATTACATTTAGATTATCAGACTGAACGTATATATTTATTCATTTTTAGGCTAGATATCAAGTCACTTTGAATACTGCAAGTGACAAACCAAAATATTTCAGTCAACTAGAATTACAATCTCATATGAACCAGGAAACTATGTTTGGCACAACTTCTTTACTTTTAATCTTTTAATCATGTGACACAAACCACTATATCTACAATAACTAAATATGTTTAAGCCACTTTTATTCTATGTTCCAAAGACAGCTTCAAATATTTAAATAGTGCAATGAATGTCAGTGACATTCCTAAGCCTTACCTTTAGCAAGATTCAATACAGAAATTTGTTTGTGTGATTTTTTGGGTGTGTTTTTTTAAATGAATTATCTTCATGAAGATAATGTAGCAACATGGGATATGTATAAGCTGTTTTATACTAGTTCAGTATTTATTTTTCCCCATGTATTGCACTTCTGTTCACTCCAGCTTCACTCAGGTTCCTATCCAGACTATTAATTATAGGAGTATTTTCCCCCTATCACCTAATTAACCTTTTTTAAAAAAAAAACTGAGATCATTTAAGTTATAACCCATACAAAGTGTATAGATCAATGAATTGTATCTTTTCCCATTCCTAGTAAAATGCTTGTGTAGTTTTTTCTCCTTAAGGTATTAATAGGTGATGGTCTTCTCCAATCCTGAATTCAAAATTAACACTGTACGTCTGACAATGTGATGGATTTGCAATTAGGAGGCTAATAAAAAGGGATTGATTCTTACAACAAAGACTTTTGTGCGTATGAAAACCAGGAAATTGGGTGCACCTGGGAATGCTCTTAGTTGCTTCCTTGAATAATTTTAACTAGTTTAAATATATGACAGTAGTATCCTAAAACTTCATTGTAACTAATTTAATGAATTTAAAAGTATGTTCTAAATCAAGAAAGTAGCATATTTATTGCAAAAGAAGAATAATATTCAAATTAAATTATACAATTTAATAAGATATCCTTTTATTAAACTTGCAAGTTTAACTCTGCTAAGTAGACTTTAAATCCTACTTCAGAGTAGCATCACTATTAACCAAATATTTTTTTAGCCAGGATTACTAGTGAAGTCCAGCAACAAGGGTCAAAGCCCTGTAAATAAAGGAGAAAAGTATGCTGTCTGTCTGAAGAGGGTTGGTTCCTTTCAACAGAAATTTAAAATTTGTAACACAGTTGTATAATTATAATTTGAATATTTTCTTGTTCGGTTTTATGCTTTGAATTATTTTCTATCTTAAATAAAGCCCTAATCTTTTAGATATTTTTATTCAATGGGAAAGGGAAAGAAAAATAAATAAATCCGAAATGGCAATCTGCCTGTCACTTATACAATAAAGCATTTCTAGGATATAACACTTAGAGCAATAGCACTTAGCCTTGCATATCGCTCCATTGTGCTTTACAGCAGAGGTCTCCAACCTTGGCAACTTTAAGACTTGTGGACTTCAACTCCCAGGATTCCCTCAACCAGCTTTACTGGCTGAGGGATTCTGGGAGTTGCAAGTCCACAAGTCTTAAAGTTGCCAAGATTGGAGACCTCTGCTTTACAGCACTCTCTAAGCCACATGTCTCAAACCTGTGGCATCTTGTTGCTGTCATGTGACGTATCAAGATGTTTTTCCCTTTGCGAAGCTGGGATGGGTGTGGCCTATATGTGACGCATCCAGCCAGAGGGCTGCCAGTTTGACACCCCTGCTCTAAACTGTTTACAAATGTCAGCCTATTTCCCCCAACAAGCTGGGTCCTCATTTTACCAACTTTGGGAGAATGGAAGGATCAAACATGGCAGTAGGCAGTTTGCCTGCAATATTGCACTACCAAAGCTTCTCAAAATTACGATCAAAATATGAGTACAATTAATCACATATAGTACATTTCAATTTTAAAGTTTTAGCACAGGGAATAAAAACACAGTAGCATGGGTTTAAACAAGAACATAAAAGCTTCAAACTAAAAACTGGAAATAATGGAATAGATGGATAACAGATTTTATACTTGTCTCTACACATTTATTTTATGTCTCCATACACTTGTCTACTGTATTTGACCTTTATGACTCTTTAGCACTTGTTTCTAATTATAAATTCATACCACCCATCATCAAGCAGCAAACATATGTCTTATTTCAAAAGCATAGCTTGATATTTCAAATGCAATCTGCAATGTAGCAAGCAGAGAATGTGAGAAAGCAGAGTTTTAAGAAATATATACCAGACACTGGTTTTTTTGCATACTTTGTCATTTAGATAGATACCCCTAAGTAGATAAAGAGATCCTTCTATTTGTTCAGCATCTTGTTTTTGAGTTTAAATTTGCAGTATATTCCTCAGACAAAAAAGACAATTCTTGTAATCTTCAATCAGTATTAACCAGCAGTGTGTGTGGGGAGGCAAATGGCAGCTGGAATGTATGGCACATGTGCAAAAGGAATGAGTTATGAATCCCAATGCTCCATCCATCATCTTGCTGATTTCCCCCCACTACTTCACCCCCAAATAACCAAATTTTAACAGCTAGCAGTTGGTGGGTTGTGGATTAGGTAATTGCCACCTAAAACATTTGGTCATATTAAACCTTTTTTTCCCCCCAACCTTCTTTAAAAGTCTTTTGACATTTTATCTCTGCAGTGGCCCCTTCTCCCCATCCATCCCAAAAATAAAGTCAGAATTGCAGATGATGATTCCACTAATAGGAATAGGAATAGCAATAGGAAGCTGCTAAAGCAATTTTTTTCCTCCATATTTCTATTTTTCAGGAAAATATATATTCTAGTAATTTATAGGGCTCTGAAGATTAACTAAAGGCTCATAATAAAGCCACAAGAGGTTAACCTCATCCTCTTAAGCTTCAGACTACCGTCTCAGAGATACCACAGCCAAGGAAAGGAAAAATAATCCAGTGGTTTGCTAATCCTTTAGTCAATCACCTCATGCAATAGCACAAAGCCCTTTAGATGCCAACAACTCAATCTGTCTCACAAATACCATCAATCCAACTGATACATTTCATAGTAGCACGAACAGCACACCTCAAAAGGGTAAGAGAAAACCCTTCAATCATTAAAGCATTAAACTCTTTTTCATCTCAACTAAAATATCCAGAATGCATTGTGGACCCAAAAGATACTCTTTAAGGTGTATTTGTACAGTTCATTTTAAAAAAATCTTCAAATCTGTATCAGTCTCTTAAAGTGATATAATTATCTATCAGTGTGGCTTAGTTATGATTCTAATACAAACTTCCTTTAATTTTTCCAACCACTATGTTTGCCTCTTACTCTATCTAATCTCTTAAAACTTTTACTAAGAAACCTATTTAAATGTCCACTCCGAGAAAATATTTGGAACAGTGAAATAGGAAGAGATTGATTGCTTCACTTGCCATTGCACTGGCTCACTTTGTAACATTTAAAATTAGATTTTTCAATCTCATTACCCTTCAAAGCAAATGTGTGTGATGTATGTGAAGGTATTCTGCCTTTTGCCCTATCTTCAAATAAACACTATACAATCTCAACTACCTCAACACTATACAATCTCAACTACCTGCATAAACTTGCAGATGGGCATCCATATTGGATCAGACTCCTGAAAAAGGAATCCTGGACACTTTTCAAGAGTGTTTCATTTGGGGAAGGGGGCGTTGTTGGGTTGTTGGAATTGGTTTTATCACAGTTAAAACAGCTCCAGATCTAGTTTACAGATTTTATGAGAGCAAACTTCCTCCAGCCCCCCAATTTTCTTAACTGAATGTTTCCCAACACATATTCCTCACATCATCCTGTACCTTAATTCTTGTGCCAAATGGAATAAGGTCTAAAGGTAGAAGGGCATTTCCAACAAAGAAGTAAGGCCACCATTTAGAAACAATTATTTTCCATATCAAGCAACAAAGCTCTTTTAAAAAAAACAACCAAAATCTCAGTAAGCATCACTAAAAACATGGATCTTAACTATTTCCATACACTTATGAAGAATATACTCAACTTTTCCCTCAATTTGTTGCCTCTCTACTGCTTCTACTTTCAGGCAACTCAAATTTCTTGGGCCTTGCTTAGCCACTGGCTACTTGATTTGTGCTTCTTATGTTGGAGAATTCAGCAGCTGATTTGCATTTTGAAAAGACTCATGATGTTTCAGGCTCACAATAGATGTCTAAACCGTTAAATTACTATTTCTTTTATTAGCCTGAAAGACACTGCAGTTTAAGAGCATGGCCTCCACTATTGTTCTTTATACTAAGTTGGGTCTCTGAACAATACTGACAGCTGCTATTAAACTGAGATGGCGTTTACTTTGGTGCAGCTGCTACTTGTAAGAACAGACCGACTCCTGATGCTTCGTCCCCTCTAGGGACACAGGCTGACACAGTGAATGTTCAATGAAGAGGAGCAAAGGGCCAGTGAATTGTCAGCCCAATTTTATGCTACTCCGATTTTCCAGAGTGCACCCAACCCCTTTCAAACAAATCAAGCATATGTCAGAGCATGAAACTTATTGTGCAGCACAGGATAATTATTTGTGTGTATACAAATGTGCAGTGGAAGAGATGATCTCTTGCCGGAACAATATCTCTGGGTAAAGTGAGACTGCAGATGCAGAACACTTTTTGGATTATAACACAATTGCCAGATCAGCTGTGCAAGGCACTTGGATTGGGTGAAAAGTTTAGGGAAAAAAAACCATGATGCTTAGAAATAGTGAAAAATAAGATATATTATACTTGACGATGACATATTAATGCCTCAGTTTGTTACGGGGCTGATGCATAGGTGCCACTAAGAGAGGCATCGCTGAAATGCATAAAGTTATGAATAGCTTGCAGAAAGTGAATAGGAAAAAGGTTTTTTTCCTGCTCACAAATTACCAGGAACCATCCAATGGAGAGAGATTTTGAACAAATGAAAAACCCATCTTCACAAGTTCATAACTAGCCCATGGAATTCATCTCACAAGATGTGATACTGGTGGGTTTAGATACATCCACTGAGGAGTGATTTACCAAAAACTTTCAGAGTTGAAGATGGCCTATTCTTTAGGATTTAAGGCAGCATCTCTCCAAATAACATTTTCAGGCAAGAAAGAGGCAACATTCAGTCTCCTTTCTGTGATCACCCTACTTTGATTTAGTCCAGCATTTTATCACGTTGAAAAAATGCTGGAGTAAATTGGCCCAATTTGACAGGGTAAATCTTATTTTCTTGTGAAGGATATGCAATTATTTTTCAGGAGAACCTCAATTTGCAGGTTTTTTTAATGCTGTTGTTTCACTTAAAATGAAATCAGTGCATTAAATAAATGAATGATAGTCCTGTTCCTCTAAAAATACACGTTTGTGCTGAAGGCATTCAACTGTAGATAGTCTGTAAATGATTGTTGTATTGTTCTCTTGGCTACTAGGTGCTCTTAAAGGAAAAGGTATCAGTGTATAAAGATGTAAGCCAGATGCTCCACAAAATATTCATTGCCCAATATAAACATTTCCAATTTATTTTAAAAGCTATTTTGAGCTGTGTCAGCTAAATACACTTGCACACATAGAAAATATACCCAAGTCATGGGTCATGAAGACAAATAAAGACTGGAAAAAAGGTAGCTGACTGGATGGGAAAAGCACAAGGAACAAGGACCTAGTTTAAAGGGGAGGTGTGTGTATGCAAAGCTAATCTGTGGCATGTAATAAGGCATGTAAAATTTAAGTTGAAAATCTACTGACACTTGCAGGGAGGAACGGCTATTAAAAGGAAATGAAGGTCATTCTCTCAGTTTATTTCACCTAATTGACTGCCAATAGTTTATCACAGATCTACAATTCAAAAATTGATTAAAGCAGAGTTTTCAAGCAGAGGATCATCTTTTAATCCTCCTTAGGTCTTGTGGGGATGTGGGGGGACTTCCCCCATCTCCAGTTGGGATGTAATTTTAAGCACAGATGGATTAACCGGTGCTATTGTTTGAACACGTCACTTGGACTATTGCACTGTTAATCCATACAGCAGCATGTCTAATTATCATTACAAAGTGTCTGAGGGAACTATAAAGACCAGCAGGGCATCTTCTCACAAGCAGTTAACATAAACTAGTAAATGAATAATTTGGATCTCTCATAGTACTCCCACATGAATAAAAAATCAGAAGGAGGAGGACTTGTTTCAAGTTATTTCACCTACTACAGAAGTAATAGGATGGAAATACAAGTGGTATGCCTTCAGCATTGTAACATTAATGTATATGACAAGAAAAATGTCTGGTTCACGATGCCCATAAATATAAAGCAAGTTATCTACTTGTTTTCATATAATAGCAGATGATTTTGCCATGAGGTTAAACTTTCTGCGAACATGTCAGGTAGACAAATTCAGTCCTAGTCAGTTCGGTTTCTTTTTTCTAACCTGTGACATACCCACTCCAAACATTAATTTACAATTCATATATAAGATAGGTCTACAATATATAACAGAGATGTCCAACTTGAAGACTTGTGGACTTCAATTTCCAGAATTCCCCATGGCTTGCTGGGAAATTCTGGGAACTGAAGCCCAGAAGTCTTTTAAGTTGCCAAGGGTAGGAGGGCATCCCCGATATATAGGATAAAGCAATATAATTTGATAAGTTAAGCTTTTAACAATGCTACCAGTTTAAAAATGCACAGAAAATAAATACTTAAAATGTAAGCATTAATTATCAAAGATATTATTACATATTAAAAATTAAAACACCAAAAGTGCCAAAAGCAATAAAAAAAAGAGGAAAGCTGGTTATACACACTGTAGGAGGTAGACCTGGAAGGCCACGTACCCCGATGATGGCATTCAGCTCAGCCATGGTCACTTGTTTGGCACGTTCCACTGCTTGAGCCACTTGTTGTTGATGCTGGAAGGATAAATAAATGTCTGTTATCAAACAACTGCTACTTCAGATTTAAGCAGGAGAAAAAGGGCATTTTTTAAAAAAAAAATCAAGTAGTAGTAGGCATATTTCAAAGTAGCAAACCAAACACTACTTCCTTTCACAACACACAAATACATGCCTTTTATTCTCAAGTTAACCTTCTTCCAAAGCTGATAAGTAACACTTCTGTTGTGCATACTGTGCTAAACCATACTATAGGCCAGTGATGGCTAACTTTTTTTTTGCCATTGCGTGCCAAAAGTGGGGGGGGGAGCACAGCAGGGGGATGTCACCCGAATGCCCACATCCATAATTCTATGCGCCCTGCCCCTACAACATGTGTGACCAGAAGTTGGCAAACGGGCTGTTTTCGGCCTCCGGGGGGGATGGGCAAGCCCCTTTTTCGCTCTCCCAAGATTCCTAGAGAGGCTCTGAAGCCAGCAGAGTGAAAAACGGGCCTTCCCCACCCCCCTGGAGGCCCTCCAGAGGCCAGAAACAGCCTGTTTCCCAACTTCCAATGGGCCCAAAAATCAGTGCTGTGCTCGCGTGCCCATCAATATGACTCTGTGTGCCACCTGTGTGCCATAGGTTCGCCATCACGGCTATAGGCTAATGTTGGTCACAACCTCAACCCTTGCCTTAACACTATGTCATTGGGGAGTCATCATTCAAGGCACCCCTGGGTGCCAATTAAGAATTAGGAAAGTGTGTGTGACAAAGCATTAGGGCAGTATATTTGGTATTAAGAGTATATCTGTTAATAAGCATTCCGCCAATGTCCTGGTATCAATTTAGTCACCAGGTTCTCCTGTACACAATACAATTTACATCTCTGTCAGTGACCAAGTTTTCCTACTCCCCAAAATCTATATCTATGCTTTACAGTGTCTCATGGCACAATCCTAAAGATGTTGCTACATAAATACTAATGAATGTTTGTCAAGAAATTTAACGCACATTACACCTCAGGCTTTCGTTCCTAAGACTTTTGTTATACTTCTGCTTTCTTAGACTTTAATGTTTCAAATGAAATTTGGCTTTCAGAATTTCAACAAATTCTTAGATGTTTTTTGGTTTTACAAATGCAGCTCAAAAAGTTTAGTGTACTATTAAACACACTCATTTTTATTTACAGGGGATTTTACAAATGGCTAGACTAGCAGCTGTTAAGCTAATACTAGCATTAAAAAAAATTTTGATGATCTTTTTAGACTGCCTCCTCCTGTGTTGGAAAGAATAATTTTGTGGTTCAGCTATTTCACCAGTTATACAGTTGGTGTATCTTATCTCATCTGCTAGACCAAATTAGCAGGGGGGCCTGCATACTTCAGCTATAACAGATGTTCCTCATTCTTCTGAATTTTGATAAAATTCACATTTTAAAAAACTAATTTACAAACAAATATGCAGCATAATTTCACTTTTAACAGCTAAACATTTGTACTTACTTCTTGAGACAAAAATGGGATGACTTGTGCACAGATTGTATTCAATCTCTTGGCAATTTCAGTCTAAAGAGAAATGTAAATATTTGGATTAAAACACACAGATTATATTTTAGTTTACAAGTTCATGTGAAAGGCAAAAGTTATAAAAAGGTGAACTTCCCTAATATTACGTCAAATATCTAGAATATGTAGTTAAGTGGAAAGAACATCTGCTACAGCTCAACATATATTTAAACAAATATATTTTTACTATATAGGTCATTAACAAATAAGTATCAATTCAAGCCTAGCATGAAATTGGTAAATCTATTGTTCCTCCCCCTTTTTTATTATCTGAACTCTTCTGAGTGCTGAAAAAGGAGAAATAAGTCACAAGTAGATATTTTCACAAATTGATATCCAAGTAGGTACTTTAGGTACAAGTAGGTACAAGATATATGCTTAATATCTTGTGATATTTATGGCAGATAAGTAGGATACTTGATAAGGCAATCCTGCATCACTGCCATCTGTTAAGTGAATTTTGCCCTATATACAATCTTCATGCAAGAGTTGTTAAGTGAATCACTGCAGTTTTTAAGTTAGTAAAATGGTTGTTAAGCAAATCTGGTTTCTTCAGTGACTTTGCTCAGTGAAAGGTGTTCACATGGCTCTTGGACACTGCAACCATCATAAATATGAAGCAGTTGCCAAGTATCCAAATTTTTATTGTGTAACATGGGATGCAGCAACAGTTCTAAGTGTAAGAAACAGTCATAAATCATTTTTTCTAGTGCTGTTGTAACTTTAAATGAACTGGTATAAATTGGAGACTATCTGTAATTGTCAATACTGCACTATATATGATTGTATTGCACTGACGCAGAGTCTTTCATTCAAATCATCTGCGAGCCACAAAAATCTACACTCAACTTTAATTTATGCTATCCTTCCGGGTTTTTTTGAGTAACAACTCAATCTAATCTACTTTGAAATGTTCCACAACGAAAGCATCATATATTAAATGAAGATAAGCTTGCAGCATTTTTTTTTTAAAAAAAGGCCTAAGAAATACTCATGAGGCCAGAATCCAACCTTTAAAAAGAGGGGTGGGAGGGAGGATGAATAGCCACAAACCAGTCAATCAATCAAAAATATAAGCTATAAGCTATGCTTTAGGAATCTGCAATATAGATGGCATTAAATCTCTGAAATGCCTGACACAGCCCCTCCGGTTCATGCAATATTCATGAATTCTGAGCTGTCCTAGCTAGCTTCACACAGCTTATCATTAGATTTCTGATCTGCAAATAGAGAGGACAGTTAAAACAATGTGGGATGAAAGAAGCCATCCCTTGTAGACAGCAGATACATCAACACTAATTGCCCGTATTCTCTTTGCTCACCACCAAAGCAGATCTGCAGGGCTGGTGCCTGGAGTGAAAGCCCCTAAAGTACCCTTAATTGTTTATGTTCTTAATGTAAGGCCTCTTGAATGCATTCATTTTTAATAGCGAGCTTGAGTTTGGGGCCTATCAAAGAGCACAACAGCAACCCCAGTCATTAGTCCTTTGCTATGGCAATGATGACCTTTTGATTTATTTGTAAATGACAAGCTTGCTGGGGCTCCAGACTCAATCAGTGCCCTCTTTTCTAAAGCATCATAAACATGATGGGGGAATTCAAGATAAAGTTGAGACTGAAATGTGGGAGGTATGTGTATTTTTTTTTACTAACTTAAAAGTGTTTTGATCTGAAGCACAGTCAGTTTCAAGTGTTATTTGTCACTTTGTCAACATTTCATATTGAACTGAAGGATTAAGGAGGAGGCAGGTGCTTAAACAGTTTCAAAAATCCATGCCTTAATTTCTGTAAATGTTTGATCAGATATTTTCTTTTCTTTCCCTGCTTTCTACAGAAGGAAACAACACATAGTTAACTGAGATTAAAATATATGATATTTGAGCTTTTCCTCCCCCAGAAGAATTTAATACATTGTTTCTTAATACAGCAGTTTCCATTTCCCCACACACACACACACTAAAAGTGATTCTCATTCAAAGTTTAAAAGCAACAATAAAGTTAAGGTATTTCCTTGTACAAACTAGAAGCTTAGATAAATAATCACACTATTGAGAGCCTGTGTACCAAAAATCATAAGGCACCATGACCTAGAGCAGGAAATGTTTGCTCAGTCTTTTAGCACAGAAAGTTAACAAGTTTACAAACTTATCCTTGAGTGATACCTTTGTTAGAATGACCAAAAAAAGGCGTGAATGCTTCTGAGCATTAGCAAAAATGTTATAAAATAGATGGGAACTGGGGAATAGCAAAAAAAACAAACAAACCAAAAGAACCCCAACTTCCCCCCCCCCCAAAAAAAAAAAATGCAAGTTAGGTCATTTTCTTCCAAGCATAGTGGAAAAGAATGAATTATTTTTCGCCTTTTTTAAAAAAAAATCCAGGCACAATAACTGTTGTTGTGTCATCTAAGTTCGCAGTTGATAAGAAATCATAAAAAAAGAATAAGCTTGTCCTTTTGTTTCAGCTCCTATATTGCAGAATGCATATAGTAGTACCATGTAGACTTACATACCGCTTCACAGTGCTTTTACAGCCCTCTCTAAGCTGTTTACAGAGTTAGCATATTGCCCCCAACAATCTGGGTCCTCATTGTACCAACCTCAGAAGGATATGTACTTGTCCACCCTGGCATAACAACAACAAAAATCTAACATTGGGAAGATAAAGAAGTACTGTTTTCAAACTTATTTTTAACTACTTGGAAATAAAATTCTCCCAGATTTCTACACAGGAATATTCAAAATTCCATTCTAGGTTAAAAGAGTTGGATTTAGTCTATTTAGAACTGGAAAGTTGCAAGGACTTCAATGTCTTAAGTAATTGGTCAAACTGGGATTACAGCTGTAGTATTCAGTCCAAACGTGATGACACAGAGTGCAACCCCCAATCATTAGCAACAGTCTTTATTGTAACTGAAACTATGCTCCCCCAAAGTCCTTCTCAGTGAAAACAAAAAGATTGCACAGACCTGAGCCGGCTTGCTGCAGACAAGAGGTATTTCCAATTCACAGATCATTAAGCACATGAGAGATAGGCAGGTTCCTCTGCTGAGAATCTCAACAAACTTTGCAAGAGAACAAGGAGGCCAGAAACCACAGCAGGCATCTGATGAGAATCAAGTTTGAATCCAGCAGCCTGTCTCTTGCAAATGGCTCACTTATATCCCAACTTCTATAGCTGTGCCTAATCAAGATCCCTTCCTCCTGAGGAGTCTTCTCTGCAGTCTCCTCTTCTCCTGCCTACACTGCCTAGGATGGGGAGAGGTTAGGCCTAGGTCCCCATCCAAACTCCTCCTCTCTGGGGCTGCCTCTACCCTACCCTTCCCCACCTTCCTCTGCAGCCTCTGTTTCAAAAGCATTGCTCTCTGCCAGTTGTTCCTCCCCTTCTCCTGAGTCACAAGCTGACAGAGCCATGACACTATAATACTATGGCATATTAATAAAAACAATAAATCTCGGATGAAATATATGAACTGATATTTTCCTATTTGCTTGTAATCTATTTTTACTTATCTGAATTATATTTTCCCATCGGTCACCAAACTGTCATTGTAATTCCAACAACTGTAGATTCTATTTGATAAAAAGGTGTTGCTGTTTCTGCCCAGAAGAATGCCAGACCTTTTCAGGGGTTATACGTGAAGTGATTAAAATAATATTTAGGGACAGGAGAAAAGCAATAAGTGCTTCCCACAATTCAAATACAAATTAGAGATGTATAAAAAGCTAGATTTCTTAGAAAATGCAATTTCATCATGTTAATTAAACAGGATATCACTGAAAGCTTTTACTTTCAGCTTCTTTTTTGTGAGAAGCAATGCTTTGTTATCTGAAAGGCAATCCTGTTTCGTGACTTCAAAAGGCACCATCCTCATTGTTCTTTGCTAGATGGGAGAAATTAAACTAAATATTCTATTCAAATCCTCAAAAATTCATCTCACCAATTAGTTCTTATAGAAGAAATCCTTATGTGGAAGTAGTCTGTAATATTAATTTTTAATGCATCTCAGAATAAATTAAAATCTTTCTTTGTCGCATAATTACAAATGACATCTGTAATTTCACTAAACTAAAGATATATAGAGTTCCTGGGAGTTAGGTGACAAAAGCAATTATTTTTATTATGATGTATAACATCGATCATCTCCTTCTCTTACTGCCTACTGAACAATAAACCAAATATTTCATGCTTTTGTTTCTCCATATTCTGAAGAGATATATTTGGCTATCTGGTGCACAAATAATTAACAAATTCATATACTACTGTTAAATTAGTTTGTTATATACAGAAGAGTTATCTGTAAACATTTGGTAGTTTTCAGCACCTTTGGCAAAAGCTGCTTGCAGAACAACAGTTATCTAGGAGGTGGGACTATACCCTCACTGTTGAGACAAACAAGACAGATGTTCCCACGTGCCTCCTACTGACAATGATGCTGTTCAAAGAATCCACATGAAGTTAGTCAGCCAGAAATGTCATTCCAAAACACTATCTCACTCTGTGCATAGAGGGAAGCTCCCACAGGAGAGGAATATATATTTCCCGCTGTCAAGAACTATCTTCCACAATCTCCAAGTGGCAGCAAATTGAGGAAACAAGAACACACACACACCCTTACCCAAATAGGAGACCGGGTAGAAAGAAAGACATGCAAACTTTGTTACACCTACCAAAATGACAGCGTTCACAGAAAAATAAAGAATCTCATGAAAATTCTAATGCAGCTCTAATATGCCCATTGTTAGAACGTGTACTTGGTTCAATCTGACAGCATCCTTTTTATGATTAATGTAACTCTTAAGGTCCTCTTTAAACTGAAGTGGTTCCTGTAGCTATTTGGATTATAGAGCCTTGAAAAATCCCCTATAGCCTTATGACATGCTTGTCATTATCTTGCCATTTCCAGAAAACCAAATCTAGAAGCGGCATGAACTGTGTATCCTAGACATGAAACCCCAGTGGAAAACTCAAGAAGCCTGCTGTAGATTAAAATCAACAGCACTCCCACATTTTTTATTTGTTTGCCACTTTGGGTATCGTATGGGTAGGAAAGCAGGCTCTAATCATGAAACAAAACATGCATCTTCCAATCCCCCCCTCTATTTTTATGCAAATAGCAGAATTTGCATAATAATAAGCTTGGCTGTTTCAAGATGCATAGTTTTGAATGTTCCAGTTGCTCACAGCACCGTAATTGGACTGTTGTTTTGTGACTGCTTCTTTTTTTTTTTCATGCAGCATAGCCAATACCACTGCAGGGACCAGTTGTATCTTTGCTGCTATTGCTTTAGATTGAATAAGGTGATGTGGGAGTGGAGTGTTGAGTGGAGAAAAGCAATTAAACACATGGTCAGACAGGAGAAAACTGTTTGTAGCTGCTTGACTGCCTAGTAAATTATTGCTGCTTTTTTTCCCCTAATGGTAGGGAGAAGTTAAAAATTCAAGTGGGTGGTTGTAGGAGTTCTCCAAGTGTTGTGCTTGTTCTGCTTCTGTTGTTTTTTTTTAAACAAGCAAGCAATGTAAAACATTGTGCACATTTTGTGCGCTCACTATTTTGCTTCACATGCAAGTGTTGTTTATGATGTTGAGATTGTAGATTAGTAGTGCAAGGTGGATTTGGTTAGTTGGTTGATTGAATTTGGGTGTAGGTGTATATAGTGTACATGTAATGTTCTTTTATTTTAATTTTTTAACCCTTTATTATTTTTATAGCTCAAAGGGCCACACATACCTAATATCTCTTCCCAATATATTCCCCCACAACAGCAACTCTGTGAGATGGGTTGGGCCGAAAGACAATCATAACACTAAGTAGCCTTTCATACTGAAAGTAAGACTAGAACTCAGTCTCCTGGTTAAGCACTAGACAAAACTGACTAATAATATTCACACAATATATATTCAGCAGGCCTTTATTCCACAGCTTCCATCCCTCTGTGCAGGCAAAAAAAAGGGAAGGAACAATGGAAGTTGATTTTAATTGTTGTTTGGCAGACAACTAGCAGGTAGACTGTATAAAAGATAAGTAACAAGTGCCTAAAGAAAAAAATGAGATAATTTAAGGCACACTGGAATTATTATTTTTTTTCTTCCCTTCAATCATGTCCAATTCTTGGAGAGTGCCTGGTCTAGTCCCTGCAATTTTCTTGGCAAGGTTTTTCTGAAGTAGTTTGCCATTGCCTTCTTCCTAAGCTGAGAGAGAATGACAAGTCAAGGTCACCCAGCTACATTTTGCTTGAGGTGGGACTATTTTTATTTTTTATTATTTTTATTTATTTATTTAATTTCTATACCGCCCCTCCCTCTCCATACGGACTCGGGGCGGTGTATAGCCAAATCAATTAAAAACAAAGACAACAATAAACAGTTAAAATAGG
>JANHFP010007723.1:37974-48499 GCA_032468135.1 Calamaria suluensis | reverse complement strand
CTGCCCCCTTGCCTCGTACCGCCCCCCGCAGGCATTCTACCGCCCCCCTAAGGCATTCTACCGCCCCCCAGGGGGCAATACTGCCCCCTTTGGGAACCACTGACTTAAATGGATGTTAATTACTATTTGCATCTTTTTTGACTCTGCTTTTATGTTGATATCAATGTTCCAATTTTTAAAGGCTAAACAAAAACATCCATAGGAATTCCACAAGATTGCTTTGACTTTTAATGTATTTTGTTTTCAACTTTTCTTACTTTCTGAATTTTTTCTGAAGACTGTGTTTAAACATGGCACAAACATGTAATCACTAAAAGAGAAGCTGATACGTTTATTCCAAATACAGAAGAGTCACATGAATGAATGGGTTTTAAGTTCTGAAAGTGAGCAATAAAAGTTCCCTGATTTTTTTTTCTATGAAACCCATTTCCTAGATTAAAAAGAAAAACCAACAGCACTGGAGATGCTTTGTGGTCTTCAGTGTGACTGCAGGGCAACTCCGATTGCACCACTTTTTAAAATATATTTAATCTTTTCCAAGGAGCAGAAACCAATTGTTTGAAGAAAAGTATTTGTACAACTAACTACATTTCCTCCTACCACGCCACCCAAGCATCCAAATACAGAATCTGACAAGAATGAACCATGTAAAGAAGAAAAACTGAGAAGCAAAGCTAAAAACACAAAGCTCGGCAATTATTGCTTTTGCCTGCTATTTATTGCAAGTTAAGAAAATATTAACCAGCCATGCCAAGCATGCTGTCTTAGTGTATTCTCACTCCAGAGAGGCTAAAACAAAGAGTCAGATTTCTAAGAAGCTTTCATATACTATTTTGAGATGGGGGTCACTAACCCAGCTTATCCTAGAGAGAATTAGCAAGCACATTTAATCTTATTTAAGATCAAATGGCTACTCATCCTATTTCACACTTAAGACCTTATATGAATGAGACTACTGTAACCAGAACATTCCTGGAGAAAATCTGTATATGTAGTCACTACGGCTCAACGTTGACTTCATGGCACAAAAGCAATCAATCAATGAGTAACTATTATTTTTTTTTAAATACTGCAAGTGTTTATTAAATACACATGCCTGATAAATATGAGTGCACCCACAATTTTTGCTTAGCTCTCTGCAAGTGACAATTTAATATATTTCAAAGAAACCCTGCGACCATCTTGATCATAAATTCTTTCAATTTAAAAGTACCGTATTTTTTTGGACCATAAGACACACTTTTTTTCCAAAAAAACATGGGGGAAAATGTATGTGCGTCTTATGGTGTAAAGTTGTGTGCCCTGGTAAGTCCAAGTGCAGGGGAGGAGAGTATGTACTGGCCCGCATGCCCCGCCCCCCTCCCGCATGCCACTCCACCCCCTTGAAAAGCTATGGTGAGAAGAAACGGAGAGCTGAAGGGAGAAAAGAACTGGGGAGAAACAGAGGGCTGAAGGGAGAAAAGAACTGGGGAGAAACGGAGAGCTGAAGGGAGAAAGGGGGTGGGGAGAAACGGAGGTCTGAAGGGAGAAAAGAACTGGGGAGAAACGGAGGTCTGAAGGCAGAAAAGGGGTGGGGAGAAACAGAGGGCTGAAGGGAGAAAAGAACTGGTGAGAAACTGAGAACTGAAGGGAGAAAAGGGGTGGAAGGAAACGGAGGGCTGAAGGGAAGCAGGGATAGCTGAAAGTAGCGAGGAGTTGGGGATGAACGGAGGGATTCAGGCTGTAGCAGCGATGGCAGCACTTTTCTTTCTCTCCCTCCCTCCCTTCTTCAAAGTCTAGCAGAGTTTGACTGTGCTGCAGCTGCCAGTCGCTTTCTCTCAGGCCTCCGGGTCTCACACTGCTAGACTTCGAAATGGAGTTTCTGTCCGCGGCAAGCAGGGATGAAGGAGGAGTCGACCTGAACTCTTTGGACAGTGTCCAGAAGGTTTGAGGCAGTATATGCATTGCTGGATCGGCCCTAAAGTCCTCCGGTGTAAGCATAGCTGGGCTGGAGAATTCTGGGAGTTGAAATCCACAAGCCCCAAAGCAGCCAAGTTTGAAGAGCTCTATCATAGCCTTTCAAACTTCATGGAGGTTGCACGAAACACATGTACCTTCGCTTTGGTGCCCTAGGCTGTATTTGAGTGCGCCAGCACTTACCCTCCCTCACTCACTCACTCCTTTCCTTCCTTCCTAAGGTCTGGGGGGGGGTGTTGAATTTTTTTTCTTTTTTTCCTCCTCTAAAAACTATGTGCGTCTTATGGTCAGGGGCGTCTTATAGTCCAAAAAATACGGTACTAGTTTTCTTTGCCCACGCTTCCTACTTTTTCTTGTGGGTTTTTTTGTAGGTTTAACAGTGCAATGGTCCCCAATCTCCATTGGCTGTGGCCTGTTCAGAACAGGGCTGCACGCGCAGCAGGCAAATGGGGTGCAAAGTTCCCTCATGTGAACGGCGATCGCACATGCCCACCACTCACACAAATGGAGTTGTGTGCACTTGCACGTGCCCATCTGCTACTTATAGGGAGCTATTCCTTCTCCTCCTCCCCTCTCCTTGGACCGCCAAGCCAGAAACATTGGAGGCCACTGTAGTAGTACATAAGTCATCATTTTCTAGTCACCTAAACTAAAAGGACCCCTTCCTCACTTCCAGTTAAGACTAAATTTTCTTCTGATCAATTTCTGGCTAACTCATTATTTAGCTATTGAGTCATTCAATCTATAAGCCATTTCAATTATCCAAGAAATTCTAGGCACGTATAACATATTAAAACAATGAAACAAGCTGAAAACAGTAATAAATAGATGATCAATATATATTTCTGTATCAGAGAAAAAACATCAAGAAGCAAGGAGTAAGATCCCAGTATTAGTGTGGGATTATACCACTATATATGTAATAGTACTCTATGTGTGTATGCGTCTCTCTCTGTGTGTTGTTAGCTTAGCAGAGTTAGGAGGGGAGAACCACTGATAAGCTAGAGGGACAGGATGAAAATGGTCACTGAAATTTGTCCCTGTAATGACTACATATGATCACTGGCGGCAGGTCAACTGGTGAGTATTTGTTCATATAATTTTTAGAGATCAGGCCTAGTTAATTAGAAAAGGGGTCATAAAGAAGGCAGATGATTAAAGGGCTAGTATCTAATTTAACAATCTCAACTACAGATGACAATTATGAAAGGTTAATGCTTTGATAACAAATTTATATATGCTCAAGCAAACAAGCAAGCAAATAATGTTATTGTTGAAAGAATTTTTCTGCTTCTTATAAACCTATATATAAACCTTTTATTTCTGTTTTACTATCCCTTGAAAGGAAGATCTGTACCATTTGTCACAGTGGTAGTGAAAGACTATCAATCATTATTCACTCAATTAATACTCAGAAACAATTAATTAATTTGCATAAACCACCAACAGACTATGATAACCACATGGCATTACCATAGCATACAAATCAACATCCTCCAAAGTTTTTAAGAAGCAAATGGACAACAATTTGTCTGAAATGGTATAGGGTTTCCTACCTCAGTTGGACTAGAAGGCCTCCAAGATCTCTTCTAATGTTTTAAATGTATGTTTTAAATGTTTGGCTGTACACCGCCCCGAGTCCGCAAGGAGAGGGGCGGTATAGAAATCCAATAAATAAATCAATAAATAAATAAATAATAAACTCCATTATTCTGTTATCTTAAGTAAACCAAAAGATCCAGGAGCCACACAAGAAAAAATCTAGAGACATCTACGATACAGTGTAAGGACTGTAACAGCTACATGTAGGACAAACATATATAAGATGTATATAGAAGACTAGCAGAGTGGAACCATCAATACCAATTAGCAGTAAGAGGACATGACTAAAACTGCTTATTTGCACAACACACAGTGGTGGGATTCTACTGGTTATACCCAATTTGGGCGAACTGGGAGCAGCAGTGGCCACCCACCTGTACATCATAATGAACACTCTGCACATGTGCAGAGGTGGCGCATGCACTCACATTTGCGAACTGGTAGAGAAGGTCAGTGAATACCACTACTGACAACACATGGATTGGCTTTGTCATAGTTTCAAGTGGAAAACTGCATGAATCCTAGCTTAATTAACTGCAGGAATCCTAGCTTAAGCTAAATCCAAAAGCACTAAAGAATTCCTTGAAGATTGGCACTCACAGGCCTTCAACAAAGAGATGGACATAAACAATATCAACAATATACCACTCAGAAGACATAATCAGCAAGCCAAAAAGAGAACAAAAAGGCCAGAACACCTCCTCACCAGCAATGAACAGCCAGGTGACCAAAGATTAAAACCAAGATTAACATTACACCAATAATCAAGCAGTAAACAATATCCCAGTCAAGGAACTACCAACTCTGACAACAATCAAACACTAAACAACAGCCTAATCAAGAAACTACTGTACCAAGAACACTCCGAACACTGGCAGGACAAGCCACTTTCATAAAAACAGCTCAGAGAACACCAAGGACAACACAATCCAACCCTGAGCTACAAATATTCTCCTCTAATACTATTTACAGCTCCATTTTCTACGGTGGAACACTGATTTCTTGGGCCATTTCTCTTCCATATGATGCTGGTCAAATGTGCCCTGTTTGTTTCAGTAATGTTGCAGTTTACTAAATTCTCAAATTACACTCATGCCACAATGTTACATTATTGTGCAATCTGCTTAATCATAAAATTTTCATCCAAAAAAGAATAGTCCCACAGACCAAGAGACAGCAGCCTAAAGGCTTCAAAGAATCCAGTCTCTACAATAGATGACATTTTCCCTTATTGTCTGTTTTACCTGTTTTTACCTGTAGGCCTTTTTTATTTTAGTTTTAATGTAGAGCTTTATTTATAACTCAGTGTTATCTGTTATTAAAGTTGGTAATATGTAAGGCATATCCCTGTTCTATACAGAAGTGTGGAGTCCGTGTGGAGTCCGTGTGGAGTCCGTGTGGAGAGGGGCGGTATAGAAATTAAACAAATAAATAAATAAATAAATAAATATTAGTGTGATAAAAAAGTGATAAAAAAAATCACAATTTAATTTGGATTCTCTCTTTCTGAGGAGCCTTGTTCCTATACTATATACATGATGCAATAACCCTTTTATTTCTTCTTACTATTTGTTTATTTATTTATTTTGTCAATTACATATTAGGTAATATATATAACTATAAGTATGAATTGAATATAAAAATGAATACAAATAAAGAGAACATTGGGACAGGAACGGTAGACATGCTGGTGCTCTTATGCATGCCCCTTAACTATTATTATTATTGTTGTTGTTGTTGTTGTTGTTATGTTATATTTGGTAGCAAAGATTAGCTACTAATTGCTTCTGGGAAAATATTTTCTTCCTCCTTGAAAAATATATTCCTTGCTGCTTTTAAAAACGTATTTGTATATTAATAATGTAAAAAGAGGCAATCTGGCCTTTTATTTTTGTTTTTAAGTTTTCCCTTTGATTATTCTTTTGCACCAGAAAATGTTCTTTCTCAGTCCAAGGATGCAGATTCAACACTGACAGAGCAAACCAATAAAATATCAAATGAGAGCAAATCCCACTCTTAGTAGCACTATTGATGTTACCTAGTTTGGTTAGTGAAACATCCACAGGAAACAACCAAAGAGAGCACCAAAGATCCCTTATTTTAACCCTGTTCTCCTCCATCATTGCATACCCAGCTCAGATTTTAAATTATTTATTTATATGTATTTGATGTCACCCTAGTCCTAAAGCAGTTAGTAACAATAATGGGTAATAGTTAGTAATAGTGTACACATAAAAAATTAATCCTACATAAAACAACAATGAATAATTTTATTGTGATGGTATGTATATACACAGTATACCCCTAAAATACCCAATACAATACCGTACATACCCAAAGAGCTCCAGAATGAAAGAAAAGATGGCACCAGCCCAATTGTTCCTCAACACACTTTCCAGAAAAGTTCCATGTTGACAGAGGTTGCTAACTTAACTTCTAGAAGCAGCCTATTCACAAATTGGAGACCAGAAACTCCTCTCCCCAAAGTAGGAAACCACTAACAGTTTCTCACAGGTTACATGCACTGGATGGGTTGGATCTGGTTGAAGGAGATTATCCTGGAGGTACTTAGGAGTCAAGCCATGTAAGGTTTATAATTCAAGACCTTGGAATTATCAGAAGTCGTTTGGAAATCACTCCAGGATCTACAACATTAGTCTTACTTGACTATAGCAGCTTGTAAGGACATAGTATTCTTACTGATCTTCAGCATTCAGCATTCACCCTACAGTACCTGATATATCTTCCTCAGATCCTTTGATAGAACTACTTGTAGATATTGCCAGAAACATGTGGTTAGTTCTTTCAGATTGCAAAAGCATTTCAAATAATTCCATGCAGAGTTGGAGGTAGAAACCATTTTTGCCTAACCTTGAAGAGCGATTTCTCTTTTCCTATTGACTGATTCCTTTTCAGGGTTTCTTTGTGCTTCCAATCATCCAGCTGCTTTAAAGCTTTTCCTACTTCTCCTTAACCATGGTACAAATATGCCCATGGAAAAATGCACGCTGACTTGCAAAGTATGGCTGAAGATGGACTTAAACAGTTTCGGTCCAATGCCTTAATCTTTACATCATATTGTGCTTTGCTTTTATCAGCTAAACCAGGGGTGTCCAAACTTGGCAACTTTAAGACTTGTGGACTTCAACTCCAAGAATTTTGGGAGTTGTAAGTCCACAAGTCTTAAAGTTGCCACATTTTGACACCCCTGAGTTAATCAGCAGGGAGGGGAAATCATCAATGGAATGGTGGTCATTTTTTCTTGGACCATTTTCATGCAGCATCCTTCACACCCAATTTGGAAAGTTGCACAAGCCTAGGAGGCCAAGAGGAAGCTTCATTGTGTGAGTGGAAATCTGTTCATATAATGCTGCATGGATGTTGGCCAAACATGATATTATCTATTCTTATTTTAACATTAGAAACATCATGTGACTACAAGGGCAATAAAATTATATAAACCCAAGATAGCAGATATATAATAAGATAACTAATTCCAGTGTTGCGGATTGAAGAAATTCAATTTAGTAAGTTTGTGTGGTTTCATTATGGTGTATGCATATGTGTTATGCAGAAATATAACATGTGCCCAACATGTAAAATATGCACAATAGATAACATCAAACATATTCTAACCAGTTATAGGTATGGATATTACTTGGAGGAGATATTTGCAAACATTGGTATATCCTTTTAAGTATAGACAAATTTCTCTTCTTTAGTATTTTGCAGGAAAAGAATATGACCTTTAAAGGCATTCACAAATAATAGCCAAATGGAATTCTCTGTAAGTGGAACAATGCTTTGTTTATATTGCAACAAAGCTGGCTCAATTTATATTCCAAACCACGTAATTACAAATATCTGTAATACTATTATATAAAGCAGAAGAAGTGTTGGAGAACAGATTATTCTTGTTTGCAAACTAAACAATTTTGTCTCTTTTAATTTATGAATTTACCAAAATGCAAATTATATGATACAATATATAGCTAGTCTTAAAAAACAGACTGGTTGTTTTAATAAGGCTGTTCTTTTCTAGTATAGAAGGATAAGGTTTGAACGGTCAGCTGACATTATGCCAGTTTGGTCTAGTGGTTAAGGGAGAAGGCTAGAAACCAGGAGCCTGTGAGTTCTAGCTTCATCCTAGGCATGACAACCAGCTGGGTGATCTTGGGCCAGTCACTCTCTCTCAGAGCAACCCACATCATAGGGTTGTTGTGGTAAAAACAGGAAGAGAAAGAAGCATTAGGTATGTTCACTGCCGTAAGTTGTTTATTAAAATAATAAAGGAAGGAAGGAAAGAAAGAAAGAAGAGGAACAAATTTCCTAATCTTATGGTACTTTGTGCTAGGATCAATATAGAAGCTGCCTTACAGTCCACAAGTAAAGGGAGCCTCTGCTTAGCTGTCCTCTGTGGCATCAAACAAATATGGCCATCCAGGATAGTTATGCCATCTTTGACCTGCAAAAAGCCAGACAGCCCTTAGTGGATAACAAATATTATCTTTACAGCACATTATTTTTTAAAGCATAGAAAAGGGAATAATAGAAAAGATTTTAAAAAATTAAGACCAACATACACACACACACACACACACACTCTTTAAAAGCTCAATTTTCAAACACAGCATTGAATATTACACTGATAATGAGTTGTTCAACATCACAGAGAGATCTTATATCAGGGCTGTCAAACTCCCATCACATGCTGGCCACACCCATGCCCAGTTTAGCAAAGCGGGGAAAAGTCCCGATACGTCACATGATGCTGCCATGATGACATGAGTTTGACACCCCTATCTTATATCATCAGTTCAAGGCTTTAAATTTTGGAGAGCACTTTTCCTTCCACCATTTTGTTGTTAGAAAATCCACATTTTTCAATATGGTGTACATTTTGGCATATATAGTTCAAAATGACATTTGACTTTTTTTAAAAAAAACCAAACAAACGAACATAATGATCTTTCCAAAATAACATTAACCAAATTATGGATATTAAACCAAAATGGAACTGTAATGAGGCAAAGCCATTTCACCTGCATAAATGTCCCTCTCTTGGTTTATTTTACTTCTAATATAATTAGTCAGTCAGCACATTTTAAATATTCTCAGTGCTGAGGGGGAAAAAAGCACATTTTGTTGAATTAATATCATTTGAAGATCATAAGAAACCTTTAAAAGAAACATTAAAGTTTTTTTTTTTAATGAAACAGTGACTTTTCTTGTAAGGCATCAGGCCCCAGCAATAAACTGGTGAGTCAGTTCCTGTTGCGACCAATGAATAAACATTTGGTTAATCCAACAGCAGTGGAGCCCGTACTTACAGGTCTAAAGTGATTCTCAGTGATCCAGGTCATGCTTGTCCCAAAAGTGCTTTTTCAGGAGGCAACTGGACTTTAGGGACAACCACGACCTGGATGACTGAGAATCTCTGCAGACTTTAAGCTATACTGAAGAGTAGGGTAAAGTCGACTAGACGCATGATGTAACAGCAAGATTACTTTATTGCAAATGTACTAAAGAAGAACATGTGAGCTTTTTATACAGGGGCTGTCTGCACCTTCAGCCACTGGCGGGACTTCAAACATCCCGTGCTTCGAAACCCGGTCTGGATTGGTCAGTGCCAGGTTTAAACTGATTGGCTCAGGGGGTCTGTCAGTCAATGGCTAACATATACAATGTGGGATGAACACCCTTTGAATGGTGTGGGAGTAAAAATGGATTTCCGCGGGGGGGGGGGAATTGCAGACTGCAGGAACCAGGAGTACGACTCAGGTGACCCTGAGGACACAGATCCTCTAAAAGGATCAGACACTCCAAGTGCTTCAAGGATCCTCTAAAAGGAGGCAACTGACCAGCCGTCTACAAGGAATATAAATCTTTCCATTCCCCACTATCCTGTCAGAACTGAAGAAGCTTCTTGGATGAGAAGTGAAATGTCTTTAAAAAAAAATAAAAAATAAAGTCTAGTTGTCTCCTGAAAAAGCATCCTTGGGATGACTACAGGAAACTTCCAGGAAGAAAAAAGAAATTGATTCCAAGGAAAAATAAAAGTACACCCAGCAATGAAGTGAAAGTAAAGAAAGTAAAAACCTCACCATCAGATATCACCATCAGATATCAGATATTTGGTTTGTTTTTAAAAAAATATCCATAATTATCCATTGATTGAATCAATCAATTTGTATGGCTGTTCCTCTTACCATTAATGATTTATTCATAATGTATCACTCTTTTTAAAACATCTTAAAAAATTAACCTGGGAATCCCTCTAGATACATATATCTATACCGGGAAATAATAATGTTTTATAAGATGAGGTTTTTTCTCTCATAAACTCTTGACATTTGTAATAATTATTTATAGCTAATCATTAGCTGATTCAGTAAACTAGGAAGAGAATTGATAGAGAACAAGAAACCCTTCTTCAAATGGCTAACGGAAAAGCTTACCATTCTCAGTCAATTGTGAATTAAGCCAAACAATTTCAGCCTTCACTAATTTTAACTACCCTTATACTAATTTCAGTAAACTAATAAGTTAATAAAAATTGCAACTGAACAATCCAACTAAGGATCTGTTTGGAGCAGAGATGGAAAATTTGTGCCTTCCGGCTAAATGATGTTGGATTACAACTTCCTATCAGCCTGGGCCAGCAGAGTTAATGATCAGGGATGTTAAGAATTTGTTACAAAAAGGATTTAGGGCAGGGGTCCTCAAACCTTTTATACAGGGGGCCAATTCACAGTCAATCAGATTGTTGGGGGGACGGATTCACGGGTGAAATCCAGCAGGTTCTAACAAGTTCTGGAGAACACACAGAGAGGGTCTGTTGGGGGTCCCATCGGCTTCAAAATGTCGGTTGGTGACCCCTAGAAGAAGGTCCTTCTCTGTGGCAGGCCCGTCCCTCTGGAATGAACTACCACCTGCACTGCGGAGGCTCCCGGACTTAAGAACTTTT
>JANHFP010007723.1:18547-30391 GCA_032468135.1 Calamaria suluensis | reverse complement strand
TTTCAAGTCTAGTGGCATAAGGTATTTTGTTGCGAGCAGAGGAGTGGAGGACTCTTCTTGTGAAATATTTCTGTACAGCCTATACAGTACAATGGCTTGCACCTCTTGCTCTTTGAATCAGTGTTTTTCAAACTTGGCTATCATGTGTGGACTTCAACTCCCAGAATTCCTCAGGCAAGATCATATGTAGGGAAATTCTGGGAGTTGAAGTCTACACGTTGTCTGAAAAACATTGATTTGAATCAGTGGTAGGTTTCAAAAATGTTTACTACTAGTTCTGTGGTCATGGCTTGAGCATGGCGTGGCTTGGTGGCCATGGCTTGATGGCAGGAGTGGGTTCCACTTACCTTTACTACCAGTTTTCTTCATGCACACATGTGTGCAATGCAGCACAGAGCAGCATGCTTTGAGCACATGTGCATGAAATTTGCTACCTGCACATGCGCATTGGAGCAGGCACAGCAAACATGCGCTCCACGCTTGTGCAGTAGATTCCACTGCAGAAAAAAGGGGAAAAAATTAAGCAGGGGCGCATGTGAGGGCCCAGCTCAAAACAGTAAGAACTGGTTCAGTTTCATCATTCGGTCAGCGCTACCAGATCCCCCGAACCGGTCCAAACCAGTAGCAACCCATCACTGCTTGGTGGATGTGGTAGGGGAAGTATATTGTAAAATCTCCATTCCCACCCCACTCCAGGGGAAGGTTATTGCAAAATCCCCATTTACTCCCAATCAGCTGGGACTCGGGAAACAGAGAATAGATGGTGGTGGGGCCAGTCAGAATTTTTACTACCGGTTCTTCGAACTACTCAAAATTTCCACTACCAGTTCTCCAGAACTGGTCAGAACCTGCTGAAACCCACCTCTGATTTGAATGGAGCAACCTACAACTGCAGCTCCCAGTTTTTGGCTTTAAAACATCGTTCTGCATTCTGTAATGTGAGACTTCTACCACTGAAGATATTCTGTCAATGAAGTTGGATTGCTCAGGGATGGGGAGGGGAAGCAAAACTTTCTTTTTCCATGAGAGAATTTCAACAAGAGCATCAAGTCTCCATCTATGGCCTGTGCATCTGCTTTGCTGGTGAGAAGAAAGCCTTGGATGGGGAGGCGGCAAATGTACCCAAACTGGATAAGAAATCTCAGGACTGGTTAGGTTTCCCTCACTGCTACTGTGATTTCTTTGGAAACAAGCTCAAAGAAGGTTGGAAGCAATCTTGGCTGTGATTGTAAAGGGGAAAACATAAGTCAAAGGAAAGAAATTTTGGGCAGCTTTTAAATATGGATACAAAATGGAAAACCTAGAGACAGATCCTTAAAAGGCAGCATACTGTTAAAAGAGGCTCAATCAAATTTAACCTGAGCATAAGCTTTCTGCCTCTGCCTTTAAAAAAATATTGTCCAGTTCTATGCCTTTTTTACTTGGAAAGAAGAACCAAGTGTATATTGCAGGCCAAGTTCTGGAAAGGGACAGGAGAACAAAGAAGAGAGATGACTTAGAAACTGAAGGAGAAGGATGGGAGAGGAAGGTGGGTAGATAGTTTGGGTGAGAATACATGGATGTCTTTCAACCAACTTGAGCATTCTGTTGTTTTTCCAGGAGAGGAGGCTTGAGATACAGACTGAGAAAAATGTTGTGCCAAGTTAGCTAAATCTTATAATATGACAAATTGTACTTAGGTGTGGCCTGATGGAGACTATAGCCCTCCCTGCATCTAATGCAGTCCCAGGAACAGAACAGTAAAGTTAGATTATATCAGTCAAGATGCATTCTATAGGTATCACTACATATTCGTAGCCCAGAGGCTCTTACTCATTCTGGGTTCCAATCCCCATTGTCACCATACAACCAATTCAGTCCTTGCATGATGGGAATGCATGTAAAACATCATGAAAGAGGTACATTGACAAAGGCTTTGGGCTTCTTTGATTTTGTTGCTGTTGTTATTATTGTATTCCACTGTGAATAGGATACATTTATTCTGAAAGTGGATCTTAGGAATCTGCCACGGCTTTCATTTTCATTTCCTCTGTGCAATTTTGTCTTCAGAAAGCAAGCCACTTATTAAAAACATCACATCTCGTGGAGAAATGTGGATGAATAAAACTCCAACAGTCTTTCTAACTATAATTTACCTCTGTGGCTTACCAGTTCTGTTTCCAGTGTCCTAGCTCATCTCTTAACCCTTACACCTGCACAAGAGGAACAAATTGTATGTTTCTCCTTGTCATTTTTGTCTTGAGAAACAAGAATAATTGTGAAGGTTGAGAGGCCATTAGTGCTAGCACAAGACAGAGTCAGTACACAGTCTTTCAACACTAAATTACCATAGGTTTTCTGACACAGTAATTTTTGTCTATCAATTGTCTGTAACCATTTCAGAAACTACTGTTGGTGCTCATCAGACTGAACAAAGCAGATTGAGGGGTTATTTTATTTGTTTCAATGAAATCCTTACACAAAAACGAATGGGCTGAAATCAACTGAATGAAACTTTACAGAGACAAATGCCAAATTTGTCTCTTATGAAATACAAATCAAATAAACAGGTATAAAATAGTTGGCTTTGGCTTCTAGTGCTTCTGAAAAAGATTTTGGAGTAGTCACTGACTGCAAACACAATCAAAAGTGTGATGCGGTTACAAAAAGGTGTGTGTGTGTGTGTGTGTGTGTGCACATACATTCACAGTTTTTTGTTATTCTGGTCTGGTCAGATCCATTCTTGTTCCTCTTATTTGTCCCACTGAAATTTTTCTTTTTCCAATGACCCAGAAGGAAGAATCTATTAATGAAGTGTCAGAAGTTTGTGAATTCACTAACACAATGTAAACATTTATTAAGAGGACCATAGAATTAATACAGTATGCACCATAACGTCAAATATGATTTCATTGCTTATCTGTATTCTATGACTATCATTAAATGTTGTACCTTATGATTCTTGATGAAGGTATGTCTTCCTTTATGTATACTGAGAGCATATGCACTAAGACACATTCCTTGTGTGTCCAATCACACTTGGCCAATAAATAATTCAATTCAATTCTATTCTGTTCTGTTCTGTTCTGTTCTATTCTAAATATAATAGCAGTGTAATCTCTGAATTTTCATGTGAAAGTATAGTAAAGCTTCTGGGATATATTAGGTTAACATTTGAACAGAATTCCTTATTTTATATTCTTTATTCATCTTCCCACTTGTTTTGTGGACTGTACGCAGAACTGAGAACTATTTCCAATTATTTAAATTGATAGGATTTTCATTAAAGAGGTCCTGATTACATTTAAGCACAGATGAGGGTTCACAGGCCACAATTGGTCCACTCAATTTAGCTGTCAGTTTTCCAGGGTAAAACTTCAGCCCGGGGAATTTTTTTTCTACTAACTATTAAAAATCCATTTAAGAATGGGTCAGATGGGACCTGGGGTTGCTGAAATTATGTCTGCAATATAAGTAGTAGCTAATAGATCTCTTCCATCTTTCTTAACTTTTAGGAAGATTAGCATGTTGCAGCATCATATCAGTCATGGTCACAAGAGACAACTGATCGGTTAGCTTAATTAACAGATAAGCTCTGCATGCCAACCACACATTAACTCCAGCAAGCCAATCAATGAGGGGCATTTTCTAAATCTACCCAGCGAAGAAGGCAGAAAGACTCATGTCTTGGCTTTTAATTTCCACCAGTTTGAAAATCTGCAGTGGCCCAGCTGAGATTGGCAGCACCACCAGAGACCTGGTGCTTAGATGGGGAGGGGATGTAAGATATCTTGATTGTCTGCCTTTGTCCTCCAACTTTGAGCCACCACAAGGAAAATCTGAAGTGATGACAGACCCAACATTTCTGAGGAAGTTGCGTTTTCTCTTTGTCTCAGACAAGGAAAGGAAGCTTCTGGTAAATTGTTTAAATTACACATCCAAGAGGGCAAAATTATTTAGACTTAATTAGCCTTGTAGCTATTTTGGGGCAAAAGCTAATTATCTGAGTCAGGGACATCATCACGTGGTTGCTCCAATTAATGACAGACGAGACCAGCCTTTTGACTGCGGCACATTGTTCAGAAAATGCCTGTCCACAGCCACTATGAATTCTTCCAAGGAAAGACAAATCTAGTTCTACTTCATTCCGACTAATGTTTATCCAATTAAAGAAACACTGGAAGCAACTGTGGGATACCCAGCAGGAATTATGGCAGTAAAATAAAATTAAAAAAAACAAAACCACAACCATCTTCTCAAGGAGTTTCCCTAGAGCTGATTAGATAATCTTTGGAACATCAGTTGCACATCATTTGAGAAATTGTCTGAGCTGTGAAATAGTTTGGAGCTCAACCTTTTGCTTAGGTAGTATGTTCGCACGTTATCCAGATTTTGAGATAAAAAATAAATAAATTATATTTCCAAAGCTAACTGAAAACTACAGGTGCTTTTCCACAATAATGTGGCATTTAAAATGCTATTTTTGAATCAACTCTGATCTGACTTTTCTTTCTCTGCTCATATTTGTGATTGTGCCCTTAAAAAGAAAACAACATGACAAACATAATATATAAGAACATTTTCTGCATTTTTTCGCTTAATTATAGCATTGCACTTGCAATATTTCAAATGAAATGCTGAATCAGAGATAAGGCCTGCACTGCAGAATTAGGGGAACCAAGTCATTTCAATACATTTAACTTTAAATGTCTGATTTCAGGTTCTGATCAGCAATAAAATCCATTAGGTGCTTTGTTTATTTTTCCCCTAAAGCACTATCAACTGCATTAAATAAAAAAAAACCTTGAAGATACAATGCAAAGTATGAATTAAAAGGCTCCAGCAATTCTACTCAAAATTATAATGATCAAAAGAGCCTCCAATTATAAAAATAACTGAGAAAT
Source organism: Calamaria suluensis (assembly GCA_032468135.1). Classification (NCBI taxonomy): domain Eukaryota; kingdom Metazoa; phylum Chordata; class Lepidosauria; order Squamata; family Calamariidae; genus Calamaria; species Calamaria suluensis. The sequence goes on along the minus strand of JANHFP010007723.1, from coordinate 25,508 downwards.
GAAATTGAAGAGAACTGTGAGAAAAATGAAAAGAAAATGACTCTTTTGTTTTGTAATTCAGGACAGATTGCTTCATAGCATTATTACAATTTGGAGAAAAAACATTATTTTCTAAAATGAATTGGATTATTTATTACTGTGCTTAGAAGCATTGAGGACAAAGAAGATTTTGAGCAAATATTAGATTAGTTTGGGAAATAATGTATATGAGAGAAACAGTTCAAAGATTAATCACTATATAAACATTACAAATATTAAATTCTACTTCACATAGCTCCTACATGATAATACCCGCATCCCATTTTGTTACAATAATATTGCAGGGGAAAAAAGTGGGTCACTTCATTATAGGAACTCAAGAGTCAATATTTAGGAATATTGATTTTCAACTACCATTGCTAGAGGAACTAAATCCTGGGGAAATGGCAGATTAAGACCAGATGAATTCCCACAATACACCAATGGAAGGAATTCCATGCCACACATCATGCAGCAGATGTTGATAGCAAAAGCAGTAGCACTTTGACGTACTGTATATACCGCTTTACAGCAGTGGTGAAATCTGAACTGGTTTGCTACCAGTTTGTTGGCTGTGCATGCATGCTGTGTACCAGGCTTATGCTGTGTGCACACATGTATGCCAACCACCAAATGTGTGCTTTGCATGTGCATGCGCAATGAGCACCAAATTATAGTGCATGTGTGTGTATGCACGGCACACACCAAAAGAAGGCTTGGGAAGATAAGTAGAACAGCAGGGGGGATCAGTTGTGCCGCACGATTTAGCTTCGCTAGAAAGCAGGATTTAAAGCTAAACCGCACAGCACAGTTGATTGTTGGAAATACTGCTTCAGAATAACCAGTAGCTTTTTCTAACTACCGTTTTGACCGAACTGGTAGCTAACTACCAGTTCAACTGAACCGGTAGCTTTTTCTAACTACCGGTTCAACCAAACCAGTAGTTAACTACTGGTTTGACAGAACCCATAGCTTTTTAATCTATTGGTTCAACTGAACCAGTAGCTTTTTTTTAATCAGTTCATCTGAACTAGTAGCTTTTCTTTTTTTTAACTACCGGTGCACCTGAACCAGTAGCTTATTTTTGCTACTGCTTCTCCCAAACTGGTAGTTTTTATCACTACCATTTCGCCCAAACTGGAGCAAATTGGTAGCCTTTCACCCCTACTTTATAGCCATCTCCAACTGGTTTACAGAGATAAAATAAGATACAAAAAAGAAAAGTAAATGGGAAAACAGTGGGGAGGAAGAGGGGGAACAAAAGTGAGGATGGTTAAGAAAAAAAGGAAAGGAAGCATTGACCTTTACTGTTGCAGTAAAATAAGGCATTAACATCAAATCACAACTTTTTGTTTTTTCATAACAATATGAACAAGCCATTGCTATAAATATCTATTGATCTAATTGGTAAAACCCAAAATCAAAGTTTTATTCTTTTCCATTTCAAGCACAAAACTCAGAAGCAGTTTCCATGTGGAAACAAAAGTATTTATATTCTTTTCTTTAATCAAAATAGTCATTTTTGCTATTTCAAGGTAAGTATAATCTATCAATATCACTATGGAGATGAAATGCATAGTGAATAGTCATATGTTTTCTTGGCTTTGGGTCCATTTACTATAGTTGGTCACACAGTCAGATAGATGTTCACACTGGATTTGGCATTTTTATTCATCTATCCTTCCCAAGGACCTGTAATAGGAAAAAGTCATTGTTTGATAGTGTCAAAGGTGTTGCAGGATGTAAGCTGTTCCAAATAAATAGCAATATCACTTAGACTTACATAGCACTTTACAGTGTTTTACAGCCCTCTCTAAGCGGTTTACATAGTCAGCATATTGCCCCCTACAATTTGGGTCCTCATTTTACCCATCTCGGAAGGATAGAAGGCTGAGTTAACCTTGAGCCTGGTGAGATTTGAACTGCCAAATTGCAGTCAGCTGGCAGTCAGCAGAAATAGGCTGCAGTACTTTCAAAATCTCTTACTATTGGTTATGCAACATCTAGAAAGCCATAGTTTCCTGAGTCTATGAAAACAACAGGACACATAAAGTGGCCTTCTGTCCAATGACCACATCTCCTGTGTAAAAGAGACCATGATCATGATGACCATGATGACAGTGACCATGATATCCATTCAATAGTGTCCCACTCTTGCTGATTCTATTGGCCCAGTCTTGCTCTACTTCTTTGAGTTGCTAAGAGCTATGTTGGTATAGTGCTCAGAATGTAGTATTGTAGGCTAACTCTGCTTACTGCCAGGAGTTCAATGTTCAACAAGCTCAGTGTTGACTTAGCCTGTAAGGTCAGCAAAATAAGGACCAAAATTGTTGGGGTTAATATGCTGACTCTGTAAACTGCTTAGAGAGTTCTACAAAGCGCTACGAAGTGATAAATCCAGGAGTGCAGTATTAGAATGCAGTACTGCAGGCTACTTCTGCTGCCTGCCGGCTGCCTACAATTTAGCAATTTGAATCTCACCAGGCTCAAGGTTGACTCAGATTTCCATCCTTCTGAAGTGGGTAAAATTAGGATCTAGATTGGTGGGGGCAGTATGGTGACTCTGTAAACCACTTACAGAGGGCTATAAAGCACTTTGAACCTGTATATAAGTCTAAATACTATTGCTATATAAATCTAAGTGCTATTGCTATTCCTATGTTCTGGCTGGTGTCAGCTTTGATGTGTCGAGCCACCGTGTTCTTTGGTGGTCTGGTTCGCTTCTAACACTAACTTTTTTCAAACATAATTGCTTTCTACAGTGAAATACAGACCATAGATTATCCCCAAAAGAAAGTTTTTGCACATATACTTTAATGTATATACATTTCTATGGGATCTGAATTTATGTTCAGTGTCCATAAGCATTTATAGCAATAGCACTTATATACTACTTCATAGTGCTTCACAACCCTCCCTAAGTAATTTACAGAGTAAGAATATTTCTCCCAACACTCTGGATCCTTATTTTACTGACTTTGAAAGGGTGAAAGTCAACCTTGAGTCGCTCAGAATTGAACTGCTAGAGTGAGCAGTGAGTTATCATGCAGTACTGCATTATAACCACTGCATCACCACTGCTCTTATCATGTCCAGGATGTAGATAAATAGACGATTAGTAGAAAAATATATTGGCACAAAGCTACAACCTTACCCTTTTAACCACGTAGGTGCAATTCCTGTATAAAATGAATGCATCAGTGGCTATGTCAGTTCAGGCTCTTGGCTAAATGTTGTCTGTTGGCAATGACAGCAATATTCTAACACAGGAAATACAAAAGTCTGCTCAGATATGATGTCAATAAAACTACCAGAATAACTGATTTCCATTAAATGCTTGTACCTTGCCCCATGAGCTAGTAGCACCACCAACAAACTTCCCTTTCATCCTTCAAGAACATACTTAACCATAATTGAAAATATTTCTCCATAGTTGAAGATATGTTAATGATTCTTTCTGAAAAACACCAAAGCATCCTTGCAGGGGAGATGTAGACAAGTAGACTATAGCAGCGCAAGATTGCAATGGGAGGGATTGGCCCTTGCTGATATATTGAAATATACAACAGAAGGTAAGAGGGGCAAAACCAATCATGCTATAGAAGTGCTCTTAGTCTTTTGCTTTCTCTCTTGTGCCATTAAAAAAAGTAGTTTAAAATAATTGTTTTCTAAATCACCCTCTGAGAATGGGAAGGAAGCCAACAGAGATCTCTCTATTGTTCATTTTCAGCAAGAGATCTGCAGGGAGTTTAGAGTCCATAAAGTTGCTGCTTTTCATTTGCTGTTATGGGTGTCCTGAACATTTTGTTCAGCAAAGAACCTGTCTACAAACAACTGGCAAAAATACTTTCCAGGGAACAAGAGAAGGCAACATATAGTAGCACCCAATGACGTGGTTTATCTGCATCATAAAACAGTAGGGATGAGTAGGAATGTCCACTATAGATAAACAATCTATGACATATCATTTCTTCTCACAAGTCCAGTTTTGATACTACCTAAAATGTACAAGTTAAACATATGTAGAAGTGTTTAGATTTTTCTCTTAGCAGTATTAATTCAATTTGGTGCAAAATAATTCAGTTAAATAATTCATTCCAGTGAAAAAAAAATCAGGGTAAACTGTTATATTCTTCATTGATTATGTGCCATCAGTCTGGATGAGCTTTTAACAACCACATGATAAATCTACTGCAAAATTATTTTATTCTGGCCATTCAGGTTTCCCAATTGTGCACCCATCACCATTCTAACTTAACTATCTGTCTTGCTCTTGTTCAACCACTTATTCTCTTTCTTTCCATCTTTCCCAAACTTATGGACTTCTAAAGGGACCCCAGTTTTCTCATAAAATATCAAAGTTTGAGCCTGGTTACCTATTTGTATGTGTAAACATGTGACAGTATCTCAATATCTTTTCCAAGGCCTTAATGACAATCTTTCAAAGTTTTACTCTGTGATACAGTATGTCTCCCTTTACTGTTGATTGACAGCCCTAATAAATAGATGCTATCAGAGTCATCACTGTCACTTCTTACAGCTGGCTGTGGTGCCTGGGACTATAAATGTGCTCTTCTTTATATTTAATTGTAGTCCCACTTTTATCACTTTCATTACTACAACTTGCAGGTGGTTTGTATTTTCAGCCATCACATCAGTGTAGGTTATTGATGTTTCTTCCTCCAGTTTTACAATCCTACTCATCTTTTTCCAATACAGCCTCCTTCAATATATATATTAAACAAAGATATTTTGGCATTTATTACAAGCTAACCAAGGGCATATGTGTCTACAAATATTTTATCTTTCATTCTAAAACAGTTTCCAAAAGTCATCAGTTTCTCTAGTTTTTTTACACTTTTCTTAAATCCTAAGGAAAGGCATTATGAAGGAATTCCTGCCATGGGTCTTTTTCCAGTTGTGGAAATGAGGTTAGTCTTAAAGTGAGAGGAAAATAGGGAACCAAAACTAGTATCCTGTGCCACTTCCAACAATAAAGATATCTGTAAAACACCTCAAGAAATTCCCCAGGGCCTTGAGAAGGATATTAGAAAAACAGAAGCCTCTTTGACAGAGGGAAAACATTTGCAAAACACTTACCAGGAAGATTTCATCACAGCTTTATGCAAGATGTTTACCAAAGAGGATCAAAAGGACCATCTAATTGATATTTTGTTTTCACAATGGACACAGAGATACTAATTAGGAATCCACAAGTAGGAACCACATGGAACATACATTACTTCGGATTGTTCTGTTGTAATACATGAAAAGTGTAAAAACAGCAGAGATGCATTCCTACCCACAAAAGAGAGTATTCCAGGGAATGTTGAAACAACATTTGTACCACTGTTATTTTTTAAAAAATAAATTTTATTAAGTATAAAATATACGTAAAAAAGACAATAAAAAACATACAAAGAGAAAAACATATAACAAAAACAACAGACTTACTTAACTACAATAACATATACTTTCTAATCTTGTCTTGTCTGATTTTCCAACAGTCATACATTCAATTCTTATTTTTTATTAAGTTGTAAATATATACGTAACAAAAAAAAATATTCATTGTATTATTATATTCTCTTATTTATTGTCAACTAATTTGCAGATTCTCCTTTTTTCTTTTGATTGTTTACTTTAGTTTTCCCTAGCCAAATATACAATTTCTCCCAGATTTGGTAATATTCCGATTCTTTTTTTCCTTTAATGTCCAAAGTTAATTTACTCATTTCCACGCAGTGTAAAAAATTTTGTTTAATAAGCCAATCGGGTGGGGTGTTTGGTTCTTTCAAATATTGTGCCAAAGCTAATCTAGATGCTGTACAGATGTGTAGATTTAAGTATTGTATTCCTTTTTCGAATTTGCCATCTAGTATACCTAATAAGAATAATTCCGGGGTTTTTTTTACTTTCCTGCCCATTATTTCTTCAATCCAGGTTTTGATTTTATTCCAATTTTTTTAACCTTGGGGCAAGTCCACCACGTATGGTAGAACAAACCTTGATTATGGCCATATCTCCAACACTCCGGGGACCTATTTGGGAACATCTTGGCCAATCTCGCTGGTGGTAGATGCCATCAATAGAACATTTTGCAGAGGTTTTCCTTATAGGCAACTGACATTGTAAGTTTATAATTTGTTTTCCATAAATTTTCCCATTTATCAAGTTGAATATTATAACCACAATTTTTTGCCCATGTTATCATAGTCTTGTACTACTCTGAATTGTCTTAATTAAAATCAAGGCATAAATAATTAGTAACTTTATTTAAAAAAATGCTTTGGTTCAGAACAATCTTTCCCAAAGCGGTCTTGCAAATATGTTGGGACTACAATCAATTAAAAGAAAAACAACTTGGAAACAATGTCAATACATGAAAGTGTGTGTTTGTTTCATGGAGATTAAGAACGTTTAAACTCAGCTGACCATTCTGTTATTTCTTCATTAACTGATTTCATTCATTCGTTCGTCAGTTAATAAAAGCAGAAAGGAAACCATGTATGTCATTTACGGATAAAAATGTAGTTAACAAGGGCAGGACATGAGTCAGCATCCCCAGGCCATTTTCCCCACCACCGCAAACACACAAACCAGAACAGCAATTCCTGGGAGCATTCTGGGGGAAAAAATGGCAGTCAGATGGAAAATAGGGACCGTTCTGGTGGCATTCCTACTAGAGATGGTGGGAACAACTGGTACAACTCCTGGTACAACTGGATAAACAATAGATATGAAACCGTATAACACTGGAGGAGTTAGGATTATGACATTTAGGAAGAATTTAGAAACGAAGGAGAAAGTTGGGTGAATTTTAAGCTGCGGATGTTTGCGTTAGATATTTATATAAAACTTGGCTTTAGGAGAGGTGGATAGGTTGCCTCTTTTTATGTTGTTTGTCTTGTTTTGTGATGTCTTTTTGTATTATGTTTAATGT
>JANHFP010007719.1:37246-47250 GCA_032468135.1 Calamaria suluensis | reverse complement strand
TACATGATTGTCAATACTTACATTCAACAGATTGCCATGGTTACAGAATATTAAATTGATGAATCCATAGGAGTCGGAGCACATGGGATATATTCAGTTAGTGTGGATTATTGTTCTTTATAAAATAAATCCAGTTAATGATAAAATCCAAACTTTTTAATGAAAATTTGTGCTACCTTTTTTAATAAGTCAAGATGCTCAAAATGACCAAATGATGAAAGAATAAAAAATAGTGATTTATTGTTTTTTTAAAAAAATAATTTTGCATTTAAAAAGTTATCAATTATACTCTCACAATTATAGGTAAGGCTGGGAAGACCCTTTGAAAGATAATATGGGACAATATGTGGCTGCTAAACAAGATAAATCCTTCCTACGTCTTCTAAAATCAATCTAAACAATCATTGAAATTTTGTTTTGGCTTTAAATTCAGGCACTGGTTTATGTTAATTTGTCAATTCTCCAATACCACTCGGTATTATAGATAGACAAAGTCAGCACTGTTTAATGTATGTCTACTTAGAAATGTATCCAAATTCAATACTCTGAGTCTTATTCTGAGTTTAGAAGGTAAGTTCTGTATGCTGTTAGTAAGATTTACTGTGTTGATTCAATTCAATTTCAATTTATTAAGGCAAATAGATCCAAAAGAACAAGAGAAAGTCTAATGCAGACATACAATATATATACATGTATGCAAGCATGCACATACAAACTCATACAGACATCAAATAGATCTCTTTCCACTCTACAGTAGCTATGTAAAAATAATGTTGTAACCGGAGGTGGGTTTCAACAGGTTCTGACCAGTTCTGGAGAACCAGTAGCAGAAATTTGAGTAGTTTGGAGAACAGGTAAATACCACCTCTGACTGCCCCTATCCCATCTATTTTCTGCCTTCTAATTGGGAAGAAATGGGGACTTTGCAGTATCCTTCCCCTAGAGTGAGGTGGGAATGGAAATTTTACAGTATCCTTCCCTTGAAATGGGGTGGGAATGGAGATTTTACAGTATCCTTCCCCTGACACGCCCACCAAGCCATGCCACGCCCACCAAGCCACACCAACAGAACCGGTAGTAAAAAAAATTGAAACCCACCACTGGTTGTAACATTATATAAGAAATCTATGTCTGGAAGAATAAATTAAGCATAGCAATCACCTGACTGTTTGCTAGAAGAGGGGAAATAAAATTAAGACATCTTGTCCTATGTTATGTAAAACATAAAAGAACAAATGTGTATTGATTCAATATTCTCTGTGCCATTCATAATATGATGCTATTCTGTAGGGACACTATGTCTGACCTGTAGTGGTAAGGGTAGATTACAATGTGCTAGATAGATAGATGGAAACACTGACTCCAGTGATGCTATGGGTAGGCACAGTATATAAATGTTACATACTGGGGTATGACAATAACATTGTTCAACATCTGAAAGCAATAACACAACACAAAAAAAACACAGTTGATATAAACTGAAGCATGGGTGTTCAACATTTTGGCTTGCCTGGATCACATTAAATGAAGAAAAATTATATTGGGCCAAATGTAAAATATAAGTAATAATGTTAATCATAAAAATGACAATGTTTTAACATGGCAATGTTAAAAGTTTACAATCTTCTGTGCCTGCATTACTACCTACCAAGGCACATCTGCTCTAAAGCATCACTTGGGTCATAAGCTGTTTATTTCTGTGTGTCCCTTAAACCCCGAGAGCCTGTTGTGTTTGGTTTTCAAACACAACCTTGGAACAGTTGCTGTTTTAAAAAGCAACCTCAAACGACCTCAAGACAATTGTTTCAACCCTACTCTTAAATCTTTTATGTCCTGCCTCTTGGAATATCGTATTGCCAAAAAGCAGAGCAGCATGTGGAACAATAACCCTGAATTCTAACTGAGATATTAATGTGGTATTGTTTGTTGAATGACAGCTAACCATATATTTGCATTGCCAATTTCTCAACCAGTCACCTCCTTCAGAGAAGGGTTCTGATACACATTTTTTGTTTAAAAACAAAACAAAAGAAAAATCATTCTGGTGAACATTTTTCTGCAAATTCATTTCCTATTAATTTCTTAACATGTTTTTCATTCATAGTGTATTGAAACAAAAACACTTATCTTGTAGTATTTTTTTAAAAAAATAGTTTGTCAAACATGAACGAGATAAGAGATATAAGTATAAACATGTATATGAACACAGGAAATGGGTACGGATAAATGGGGACAATAGGATGAACAATAGGCATGCTGGTGCACTTATACACATCCCCTACAGACCTCTTAGGAATGGGGTGAGGTCCACAGTAGACAGTTTAAGGTTAAAGTTTTGGGGATTTTGGGATGAGACCACAGAGTCAGGCAATGCATTCCAGGCATTGTTGCTGAAGTCATATTTTCTGCAATCGAGTTTGGAATGGTTTACCTTGACTTTGTATCTATAGTATTACATGCTCATGTATTATTGCAGTTGAAGCTGAAGTAGTCATTGACAGGTAGGACATTGTAGCAGATAATTTTGTGTACTATGCTTAGGTCAGAACGTAGGCGGCGTAGGTCTAGTTTGTCCAAGTCCAAAATTTCAAGTTTGGTGGCATAAGGTAGTCTGTTGTGAGAAGAGGAGTGGAGTACTCTTTTCTTGAAATACCTCTGGACTCACTCAGTTGTATTAATGTTTGATATACAGTGCAGATTCCAAGCAGTATAATCTCAGAGTATCAATATTTGACTGTTAATTAATAAAATCACCTGAATTCCTACTTGACTATCTAGTACACCTGTGTTGTTTTCCTGGCAAATGATTCCAACTTCCTGGCTCAACTCTGTAATACTGGGAAATTCTAGGATGCCCTTTGCCAAGTAATAACCAAATCTGATCCTGATTAGCTTTTTCAATATCAGTTGAAATTCAAGTGATGCTTTGATTTATTGTGATATTAACTTGAGATACAGTAGAGAGATCAATCATATATACAGAAATAGATATTTTAAATATTTTTGCTGTCCTATTTGTTTATTTGTTTGTTTGTTTTTCTCTGAGGCTATAAACAAAGCATGCCTAAAGCTCTTCAGACATAATTGTCTTAAAGAGGTGCAATTTAGTAAGAGAAAATGCAAACATTGTGGACCTTGCAATGAGCAGTTTAAAATCTTAATAAGAGAAAAATGCAGAATCCCTAAAACAAAACACATCATCAACTAAACCAAAAGTGAAAGGAAATGTAAATGTGATAAGCATAAAAGAGATGATTTTTTTTCTGAATCCTTCCTGAAATTGTTTGAACATATATGCCAGTGATTATGCAACATACCCCTCCCTTTTGGTACAATTTAGAAAATAATATTAGAGAAGCAACTAATTAGCTTTGAAATAGTTTCCAGTCTAAGAACACAATTTGTTCTCAATTTCTGTCCTTTACTTGAATTTTGCAAATATAGTAAAATGCAATAGTATGTAAGGTGAAACAGGGTTATTGTTTAATACTGTATATGAACCATTGTGTAATGAACATGAACAATTGTGCAATTAACTTGAATTTGGAGAGAGAATGTTGAAGAGCATTGAGCCTAAGAGAGAACCTTGTGGTATTGCATTGCATGTATCCCTCCATGTAGATGTAGCAGCATTGAGAACAGCAGGTTGAATACAATTTGTCAGCCACTTACTAATACATTGGGTGGTGATACTGTCTATCCCTCATTTTTTGTAGCTTACCAAGAAGCCGATTGTGGTCTACTAATTTAGTAATTTTGTCTCTTATGTCCAAACTTTAAAAATTGCTTACTAATACCACTTGATTACCCTTGCCTTGTTGTCATTAGACAATTTGATTATAGCTTTGCTAAATAGTGCAGTTTCTTATGATTTCCCTGGAGAAGTATATATTGGGTTGGATCTAAAATGTCAACTTTTGACTACACTATTATTTTACAACACTTGTTACCTTATTTAAGTAACAGACTGTAATCCATGACTTAAAGCCTTTATTAATAGTGTATAATATGAAATATCCAGGACTCAAAAATATCTCTCAGAGCAATATCTATTGCACACAAAGAAGTTTTAATCAGTTATTTCCCCCATTGCCTCCATATGCATAAAACATCATATAATGTTTTATTAAGAATAAAGAAAAAGAGGAAGAAAAATGTTCAGAAAGTATTATGGTAGTGGTTGGGTACTGCTTCAGTTTATTATCTTCTTGTAGTCTACTTAATACATGACCTCATGTTGTTGTTAGTTATGAAGTCGTGTACGACCCATCACGACCCTATGGACAAAATTCCACCAGGCATTCCTGTCCTCCACCATCCTCTGGAGTCCAACTAAGCTCACACCTACTGCTTCAGTGACTCAATCAAACCACCTCGTTCTCTGTTGTCCCCTTCGTCTATTACACTCAACCTTTTCCAGCATTAGACTCTTCTCCAGTGGGTCCTTCCTTCTCATTAGATGGCCAAAGTATTTGAGTTTCATCTTTAGGATCTGGCATTCCAAAGAGCAGTCAGGGTTGATCTCCTCTAGGACTGACCAGTTGGATTGCCTTGCAGTCCAAGGGACTCACAGGAGTCTTCTCCAGCACCAAAGTTCAAAGTCCTCAATTCTTTGGTGCTCAGCCTTTCTTATGTTCCAGCTTTCACAGCCATACATTGCAACTGGAAAAACCATAGCCTTGACCTTGAGTGCGTACTTTTGTTGGCAGGGTGATGTCTCTGCTTTTTAGAATGTTTTCTTGATGGTATGTACTGTATACACAAATATATTTGTGAGTGATTCCTATTACCCTAATTACAGTATAATATTATGAAGCTATAACAACATAGTTCTCTGTTGCTAACCACAATTCATCAATGTTTGTCCTGTCTGGGTTTTTTTTTTCCATCTGGCTTTGGGATTTCTTTTGCTTTTAACCCCCTCTGTTGTTGTTTTTAAATGGCCAGCACATAGAGTTAGTTCATCTTTCCAAGTTGTATTTTACCTGGCTGTGCCTCCATGCACACACCCCTAGACTCTACACTCCCTCTGAAGGAAAACAAACAACAGCAACAGCAACAACAACAGCTTTTATATTTTTGCTGCTGCACTTCTGCATTCGCTGGTGGCTGCAGAGCCTCCCAAACCTCTTCACCCTCACATGTCAAGGTTGTTCTTTTATTGGCATCTCTGCCATGCCACTGCTGGGGGAAAGGCTCAAATGGGAGGGGATTTTTCTCAAGCAGCCTGCTCTTGTACAATAAGCAACTTCACAAAGTTAATCACAGTATCTTTCTTAGGAATAACCAGGAATGATTCACAAAGCGGTTAGAGCAGACTACTATAGGGTCTGCCAGCTCCTATGCCATTGATGTAAAATCAGGCCACAGGCCACCTATAAATCCTTTGTTACTGTATTTTTTTCCATTTTATGATATGCTAATCAAGAAAAGTATGAATGCATGCTACAACATTAAAACCTGAAAATGTAAAAGCAAAACCATGGGGGGAGAGAAGGAAAGAGGAGGACATTCAGTAGATATTATGAGTAGAAAAACAAAAAATGTTGACTGTTGTGCATGAACATTTTTTCCTTCTTCTTTGTCAACCCATCCCTACCCTAATTAATCAACTACAGTTTTTTTTATCCTAGTTGTTGAATATCCATTTTGAATTGCCCATGACATATATTGGAAGTCCAAATATAGCCAAGAAGACTATTCTTCTTCTTGTGACATATCCATCACTGGACATTGGCGATCACGTTGGCTATCCTATTTTTATCAACAGCAACATGACAAAGTGCTGTTGAGTTTTGTCCAAACCAGTCCCTTAGATTTTGAAGCCATGATGTTCCTTTTCTGCCTGGACCTCATTTGCCTTCAATTTTTCCTTGGAGAATTAAGTGAAGCATGCCGTACCTTTTTGGGTGTCATGTCACATGTGCAAAATATTATAACTTTCACTTTTTTATGGTTTTGATCATTTCCCTTGGCTTTCCCAGGCAACTTAGCACCACCTCATTTCTGATTTTGTCTACCCAACCTATATGCAACAGCTGCCTGTAAATCCACCCTTCAAGTGCTTCTAGTCTCTTCAAGGGGCTTTTTGTCAGAGACCAGCTCTCCACTCCATAGAGTAGGATAGAAAAGATGTAGCATCTGATAAGCCTGATTTTCAATCTTAGGCTTATGCTGTGACTGCAGAAGACCTATTTCATTTCAAAGAATGCTGTTTGAGCTTTAATATATTGGAAATATATTGGAAGTCCAAATATAGCCAAGAAGACTATGTGTGTGTTTAATACAGAGATTTATTCAGAGTCAATTAACAAACCTATTGGTGTTAGCCCCAAAGTGAAATGATAATAGGGCAAAACTAAGTTATTTGGATTAAGGAGTCACCTTTCTACTAAGGGGGAGGATTTGACTAATCTTTAGAGAACAAGAATCACAAATTTTGAGAATAAAAATGAATCATTCTCTATGGAATCTATAATACTGAAACAAAGTTGGGTAGTGAGGCTTTTGGAGGGGAATTAATCTCGTGTTATATTATTTTATATTATAACTTTGCAATCCTGAATTGGTTTAATGGATGGAATGCTCAAGTTCATTGTTTCAAGGTCAACTTAATAATCTTCAATATACTTTGGAAAGTTGAGATGAAGGGGATCCTTAATTTGTATAAAAAAGAATTAGGAATAGAATTTTTTATCTATTTGTAACAAATAAAATATCATCATGCAATAATATCTTATTTGAATTTTTAGATATTATTTTATTTGAATCTTACCCAGAATTTCCAAAAATGCACATGAACAGTTCTAAAACCAAATTAAAAGGAAAAGGCAAAAATATGACATTTTTGTACCTTGTCATGAATTCAACTAAAATGAAGTCCTATTGATAATAACCTGTGATAAAGAGGTTGAAAAATATCATTTTATTTCATTCCAAAGGATGAAACAGATCATTGTTTCATCCCCATATAGCTGACTGAAGTGTCATTTCTTCGAAAGAGGAAATCAAAGCCCATTTCAAAATCTGCCAAGAAACCAGATCAAAGGTTCTTTCAGTATCCAAAGATGCTACTGCTCCTGGGCCTCCCCTCTTTTGACTGAAAGGCAAAACATCAACTAAATGTGATATTGTCAGAAGCTGAACCTGAGCTGAGTGCACTATGGATGAAAGCATGATTAGCTTGCCTGGCTTAGAGGAAGTAATCTCCTGGCGATAATGCCAGTGATGAGCCTTGCTTTTCCAAAGGCACATTACTGACATTTGATTTTCAAGCATCCTTGCTTCCACTGATGGAACGTCCCTTGCAGCGACTGCCATGGGACATAGAACTGATAAGGTGGAATTGGGATACTCAGTCTTCAGTGAAAATGTAGATGCCCCTGAAGTTTTGATTTCATCAGTGTGCTTTTGAAGGGCAGAGCTCATCCATACCTCTTGTATGGAGGATTTTAACTCTGCAACATCTCAGCTGGGCTTCTGTGCTAATAAAGTGATGAAAATGCCAGTGCTGCCATCGTAGTTCCAGGATAATTCTGAAAGCAAGCTGTAGTTTACGTTTGACTGAATTAATTGGAAATTTACTTCCATTGTCACTCTGTTTCTTGTCTCGCTTATTTTATTGCCAACAAATCTGTGGAAAACCAAGGACCTGTCTAAGCTTAGAAGTAGAAGAAAATATGTCCAGGAATGATCAAGCTACTGTCTAAAACATGTTTTTCCATTTCAGAAGACAACCAAGCTTTAGAAGGATCATCATTCATTCAGAGAGAAAATCTCCCAAAGCCATCTGGAATCCATCTGGATCCATTAACTATTGACGATGGGTCATTTTAAATTATTGCAACTCACATATCATGCTAAGACATTAATGCATCACTTCAAGAGTTCTTTTGAGAGTACACTGGATTGGTGCTTCATTTTCTAGGCTGGTGGAAATAAGCCTTGATGTGGTTGGTTTGAAAAGGCTTGATTTGAGACCCAAAGGCCATGCTATTTGACTTGAACCACTTTGAGATTTCATTCCATAAATGTATTTGTCCCTAGGCTATAATGAGGAAATGTCAAAAAACTGCTGCTTCTCTCCCCCCCCCCCCCAAAAAAAAATAAAAAAATTGGCAGAATGGAGAACAGAACAGATGGTTAGATTATTTTGAAGACACGTTAACTCAGCCAAGATTCAGGTGAACACTTCAAATGTTTTATATCATATGATATGGAAATATTATTTCCTGTTCCGACCTAGGCTTCCTGATATAGTAAAAAGCACACAATTAGACCCAAACCCTTTTTTTATTTTAACGTCTGTGAATTACTTTCATTCACAGCACCGGTTGAATACCAAGAGTTTATAAATAGTCCAACAGGAGTCTGCCACAGTCCTTCAGATAAGGTTGGTAAACACCCACCTTTATCTTCTTTGACACACTGCCAAAGACCTAATTGGCAATTAACTTGGCAAGGACACATGGAAACACAGTCAAAAATGCAGCTTCAAAGTACAAACTGACACCATCAACAACATTGCTTCCTGGAAAGGCCCACGTGCCTTTATGTCTTATGGGAGGGGCCAATCATCTCCAAGCCTTAATCCCTTTTGTTTTAACTGTTCTTGCCTTCTGGTAGCTCTGCACATGTGCACACTAGGAACAGGCTCCCCCTGTTCCTCTGCCTCTCGGATTTCCATCTCTGGAGGTTCTGGAGTTCACAAATAACTCCCAGATGGCCCTGGCCCCATCTCTGCTTCTGATGCAGAGCCCTCATCCGAGCCTTCCCCAGACTCCAGGGCTGGTCTATGTTCCTCCCCAGACTCCTCATTGCCTGACTCTGCTGCCAGCTCTGCAGGCTGATGGTGGACCACAACACTTTCCTTTGGCAAAATCTGGCCTCATCTAAGCATCACTCAGAAGAATGCCCTCTCAAGGGCCCTTATATTACAGGTTTCCTATCTTGTACAGTCGGGATTTATGAAATTTCAGAAGAGTTTGTATAACCTATTGAATGTTTAGACTCTCCAGGAAGGATTTCACTTATTGCTAGCAGTTATCTCAAGGTTGTGGCTTTCTGGCAACACTCGATGCTAGTTAATAGAAGTAAGGTAGCAGCAGTGTGCAGCAATGCCGTAGAGATAGTGATAGTTGTACCATGCCACACCACCTTTATTTTTCAGAACAGTAAAGATTTGAGCCATTGGCTGTGTTACCCTGCTCTTATTCAAACATGGTCAAGAAACTTAAATTTGACTCTTGTCAAAGAGGTCAGATTTAAAAGTAGAGGCAGCCTCGAGACTATATCAAAAATACTGTGACCTGAACTGAGTATTCATCTGTATTCACTTGTATTGCCAAGATATGTACATCAGTTATCAGAAGAGAAAATAGTATTAAAGTATGTAGTTGCCCACAATAAATTTTGAGAGGAAAAAAAAGGTAATGAACAGAATTCACTGAGACTCTAACTTGATTGGTTTGCTACTTAATTTAATATCACAGACCCAATCATACTAGTGAATCCTGCTCTCCTTGATAATTTCCATATATGGAACCATTGCAGTGCAATGTATTTTGAATGAAGCAACTCCGGAAACAGTAGGAAAGTCAATAAAAAAAGAATCCATAAAATGTTCAAAATGCCAATGAAGCATTTCAAAGCAACCTTGTTTAATTTGCTTCTGTAAAAGAAGTCTCCACTTCAATTGGAGAATCTACTTTGATGAGGTGGTCTGATCAAAGCTTCATCAAATCAGAACACTCCTTTGAAATACTGTACAATTTTGGAATTGTTTCTAAGTATTATCTCTCAAGATATTTACTATCAGTTGCTGTCCTATTATTTATTATTTTATTTATTTATTAATTTGTCAACAAGTACAAGGAAACAGTAACAATATAGAGGTAAGCATAGACACATGAAAAATGGTACAAATAAATGAATAGAATAAGAGTTGGAAGGGACCTTGGAGGTCATCTAGTCCAACCCCCTGCCCAGGCAGGAAAACCTACACC
>JANHFP010007718.1:22177-32722 GCA_032468135.1 Calamaria suluensis | reverse complement strand
TTCCTTCCTTCCTTCCTTCCTTCCTTCCTTCCTTCCTTCCTTCCTTCCTTCCTTCCTTCCTTCCTTCCTTCCTTGTGGAATTTTAATCTTTAATTTTGGGTTGTTAACAATGGAATTATTTTTCTACCTGTCAAAACATGTGTGGAATTTGTCAAGAATGCTATCTATTTACTGTAACAGTTGATACTGAAATCACTGGAGTAATGTTAAGGCATATATCAATTACTTGCAAGAATTATGGATCAGAGTTAAGTAGCAAGAGGTATTCTAGGTGTTGAAGTACACACATGTTGCAGTTTGCCACGTAGAAAAATGTTTTTCTATTCCTTGATTTTCCAGCAGTATTTAGCTTTCTTGTTACATTGTATACATTATTGCCAAATATTCTATTAAATACTAGCCATATGTTAAATCCATATCAGTATAACTGGCATCTTAAAGCCCATTTACATGAAGTCATGTCACTTCTATAAATAAGTATAAAAAGAGGGTATTGCTAGTTAGATACTATTGCGTATAGTGTATAAGCTGCTCAAGTTTAAATTAAATACTATTCTCCTTCTAACATTCCATGCACTGATATATGTAGGTAACTGCTATCACTCAATTCATGTAACATAGTTTGTTTATGAGGATCAGTCTCTACTCTAATGACATTTTTGAATATGGTCTCCAATTATGTTGTGCATTTGTAATCAACTGCCCTCCACTGATTTAAATGCCAATAGTTTAATCAAATTCTGACATCCTAAATTATTTTACAATAACACCTCATTCAACCTATTGTTCATAGTCACAGTATAGAAGAATCTGAAGTAGCTACCGCAGTTGCTGATCCAAGATCCATCTGTTCTACCTGAAATAACCAATGTTATTAAAGATTTATTCAAAATCAGTTGCCTTCAGTTTTACAGCTTAACTGTGAAGAATGTTTAGAGGAGATGCTATGCTCACTTTAATGTTTGAGCATTCTTTGGCTTCAGAGACTGCATGCAAAACTTCTAATAAATCTGGTGGGAAAATGGGAAGCAATCAAAACATGGAAGTCTTTCAGAATTTAGCAGAAATCTATTGAAAAAAATCAAACAAGAAATTAACACCTGTCACAACCCACAGTTGTGAGTCATAGCCAACATATGATTAAGCAAGTGTTCACACTTCACTTGAATAGGCAATTTAGTATACATACCATGAAATGCAGAATCATAATTTGGCAGCAGTAGTTTCAAGTGAACTATTTGAATCACATACATTTCTGTGTAATATGAAACATTTTGTTTCTTAATTCCTCCATTGCTATAGAGTGAAATGCTACCGGTTCAGACAGGTTTGCCCGAACTGGTAGTAATAACAGTTATCTGTTCAGGCAAACCGGAAGTAAAAAAAAAATCTACCAGTTCAGACGAACCAGTATTTCTGATGATCAGCTGTGCTGCGCAATTTATATTTTCTAGAAAGCAGGAAATGCTGTGAATCTAAATCTTGCAGCACAGCTGTTTCCCTCTCACTGTTTTACCTACCTAGAAATGAAACCTAGAAACTGGTGGAAGTAAATGACTTTGCATGTCTGGAATCTGCACAAAGATTGATTTCGTTAGAATAACATATTGAGTGTATTCAGCGTAAAGGCTGTGGGAAGAAGCAGTTGGAAGAAGCTGTTGAAAGCAGGATGTGATCAGTAAGAAGGCAGAAGTGCATTAGAAGAAAGTTAAAAGGAGAAAGAAGAATAAGAGAAAGGAAGGTTAAGAGCTTACTTGTCCAAATATCTATTATATTCAGGAGTTAATAATTAATCATCAATTTTATTTATGGTTTAAAGCCCAGAATCTAATTACAAATAAAAATCTTAACATAAGGTAAAACAGTTTAACAAATAATATATATATATATTTGTTATATAGTGTATATATTACATAATACACTTAAAATCCCAGCTCACTGATCCATTACTAAAAAAATGTTTTTATAGCCATCTTTAAAAAGCTGACTGTTGCCACTATAATTGTAGGATTGTTATCTGCAAGTTTTAGGTTATTAGAACTATTGATTATGCATTTCTGCTTCAAAATAAGCAAGTGTACATATTTGAATGTTATGTGTTACATGCACGGAAACATATATAAATATACCTTCATAATGTGCTGAGAAATTCTAAGAATGTAACATTTCATTCTCTTGCTGGATTTAATATAAATAATTATACATATAAGGGGAAATCTGATTATTCTTTATATCACTAGATGGCTTGGAGAGGCACATTAAAAGAAACAGGATGCATTTTAGAAATTGAATGATCTACCCAATGACCTAAAAGGGTCAGAAACTTGCAGATAATTTCTGGAATTCCACAAAACAGTGGGCCTTAAATGATAAAACCTGTGCACTGTGCAGCATGTCAAATCAACTGGGTCTTGCTGGTGAGTGCGCATACAATGAACAAGATAAATGACCACATTCAACCCCCAAAGCATATTTTAAGGAGTTCAAGGAACTGAATCACGATAACCTGCAGTGAGTTCAGGCTGAACAGCTATGATGACTTTCAGCAGGTATGTGCGGCAGGCAGGTGTTCTTCTGTAGCTGTGCCTGAAAAGTCAAGTACGTGTTAGTAGACATAGCACAGATCTGGCATTCCATCCAGAGACTTGGGGATGAGGAACCGAGGGAAGAGAATAGAAGCCAATTGAGTAGAGGAGTCATTTTATCAATCATATTTGATTCTGTTCTCGTTCTCTTAAAGCTTTGATGTGTCGTATAAAACTGATATTCTGGATTCTTTCCAGGCTCTTAACTTTCCAATCTGAAAAGGCTTTGGACTAGCTGCTGAAGATATATGTTTGCAATTATACATTTGAAAATCTTTTCCCCTTCTTTGAGCGAACAGTCTTTCACTGTTACCACACACTTCTGCTGTTTTGTTTTCCTTCTCCATGACACCGAAGCCCTTACTGCATTGCTCTGTGCCCTCAAGACTTGTAGGTTCAAAATCCTTTGACATTGTTGTATCAGAATAAAGGTAATATATCCTGGGCCTGAATGGACTTATTTTTTGGGGGGGAATGACATAGTTGAACAAGACATCTTCAGCTGGGATCCCAGGATAGAGAACAATCCAGCAATTGTAGGCACAGATACACATATGTGCAGATAATTTATGTAATTAAAAATAGGTTGTAAAAAGGGATTCCTCCCCCTCCCCCTCAAAGATTGAAGTCAATTTTGTAGGCTTATTATGGTATTTTGTGGCCTTCAGTGTAGCACTGTGATGTATTGGATTCAGATGTGTATCAGGCAGTTACTCTACCATTCAATTGCTTCTCAAGTATTTTCATACATTCAATCTCCAATCATGATTATTCTGCAAAAAAACTCTTTGTCAGGCTGGCCAAACCACAGTTTTGATGGGAGGAAAATGCCCAGGGAGAGTCATTCCCAAGTATCAATATTCAAATTTAAGTTTCTTTCAGAGCTGTTATCAGCATTAATAACTGGGCAGTGTTGTATGTATATTTATATGCATACAACAAAGTATATGTATAACAGAGTCATACCATATAAAGAAAGATTACACAGACATACACCGACATACAAGCAAAATAACAAAATAACAAACAAACAAACAAACAAACACATTGTTTAACTTTGGTATGTCACCCTGAACTGCTTCCTTCTTGATGGTTGAGAAATCATAGCACACGTTCATACACCAACATATTCAGCTTAAGGCAGGGCTCAAATTCCCAGCGGGCTGGATTCATTATGCACTGGCCATGCCCACATCTGGTTTAGCGAAGGAGAAAAAAGTGCCAATACGCCACATGATGCTGCCATGAAGATGTGAGTTTGACTCCCCTGGCTTAAACGCTAAATAAGTCATAAGATGTCTTTTAAGACACAGAAGAGTTGGTATTAGACAAACTAGACAGTGCTGAAACAAATGGACAAAAATATTATCTCACTCTTCATCAGAAGACGTCTTATGAAGTCTTAAAAGCATGTAGTTTCTAATAGCAGCAAAAGTTGAGTAAGTGTCAAGTATATTCATGAACTGGAAAAGGGCATAGCAACAGGTGAGCCAATGATGGCTGTTTGGTAACTGAAACACAGTATTTGTTGTATGGAGCCATAAGAGATGGTTTGGAGCCTGGTTGTGGCTTAACGGTTCTGTATATAAGCTTGAGGTCACTAGCTTCTCCTCAAGGTCATTTTACCTTCTCCATTTGTGCTGTGTCTGTACTTGCTGTTTCTCTTCTCTACAATGTGAAAAAGCCTACAAGGCTATTGTATACCTTATGTGTTGTTATGTATATAAAGATGTTTTCAATCATGCTGAATTCTCTGATAGTGTGTGCTGCAACAAACTCTGACTGTAAGGACATCGGTTCTTTCATCTTCTGAACTACCCTTCTCTTGTAGAGTTTGATTATAGTGGAGAATCTCTGTGAGTTCTACCCATGTTATACACACTCTGAGATGATGCATCATAGGAGACAATAATTCCCTATTTTTGAAGATCATGTGAGACTTAATCGCCTCCAGCTCTCTTCCTTTTACAAGCATGAGTTAAAGACTTTGAAAATCAATCTGCAGTGAGACCTACAGTAAAATAGGTCTCCCTTTTCCATCTTTTCTTTTCTTTTTTGAAATATCCACTATCAAGATATCACTAATTTGGTACACATGTTTTTGATAACACATCCCTAATTTTCAAAATATTTATTATTAGATATATGAGGTGGCTGTAGACACTTACTCAAAGATGCTTTCACGATGTTTCCATAAAGCGACAAAGACCCCATGATCCCTTATGTCAGTGACATAACATAAATTTTTATCTTCAATCATTGTTGTTGTTTTTTACTCTGGTTTTGGTTAACCAAAAGAAGAAGAAGAAATAATTAAAAAGTTTTCTAAAATTGCATTTTCTGCCCATGTTGTGTGATCAAAATTGTTTGTTTGTATGCCTAACATATATTTGCACTAAAAGATCTTATTCATATAATTAATATATTGTACGGCAATTTTCCCCATCTTCATGGTAAAATCCTTGTACTGATTTTGAGTCTTCTGCATTACCAATAATACTAGTATTAGTAAAATTAAAAAAGGAGAACTAATATCTTATTGGAAACACTAACTAATAAACATACTTTAAAGCAGAAGGGTTTTGTGAAAATTCCCCCTGAGATGATGCTAGTCAAATTCACTGGAAAATGACGAATCATCAGTAATTCATTTTTGTAGCTTTTTTCCTTTGGAATCTGGGGTATTTTTTACTCCCCTTCCCCCCAAAAGTGAATAGGAAAAGGGAAACATTTGCTTTCTCTCTAGTGACTAGATTATATCGTAGCCCTCCCTGCCCGCCCACCCCCTAATAAAACAGGATGGATAAGTAGGGAGAGGAAATCATTGTGAGCTATCTTAGCTTTGAGAAGAATCTGCTTAGAGAAGAGGAACAGTACTGTATCCCTTTCTCATGCATATTCCTGAGAATAGTTATAGGTTAACTCAACATGTGTGGTTGTCTGCATGAAATAAGTGGAAGTCTTTTGACATCTTGTTTTCTTGATGAATCTCTTATGGATTGCTCAGACGTTATATGATCCATTGCTTTGTTAAAACATTCATAGGCGTTTCTTTATTCTTGATTGCTGGAACTACATCACTCTCTTTACTAATGGTTCCTTCTTCATGTTTATATGGAGGAGGCCTGTCCCCCACATCCTGTTGGGGTGGGAGAGAAATATCCACAAATGTCTTGTTCTGTAGCTGATGTTGCATTTTGTTAAGTGATGGCAGTAGCAAGAGTTTAATAAAGGCTCTCTGAGATAGAGTGGAAACCTGGAGAGCTTGCAGAGCAGTCGTGGGTTGTTCCCAGTTTAGTCTGGTTCTTGCGAACCAGTTTCCCCAAAATAAGACGTCCACTGATAATAAGCCCAATCAGGCTTTTGAGAGCATGGCAATAAGGCCAATCCTCTTATTTCAGTATTCCAAAAAAAAAAGAAAAAAGAAAAAGAAAAGAAAAAAAAGACAGGGTCTTATTTTTGGGAAAACATGGTAAAAGCGGTGGGAGGCTCCACCCACCCACATGCCTGTCATCACGGATGATCTGTACATGTGCAGAAGCGCTCCCGTTGTGAACCAGTAATAAAGATAAGTGGAACCCACGCCTGGTGCAGAGCCTCCAAGCCAAACAACATTTCACAGAAGAGGGGCATGGATCTGATGGGCAATGCAGTTCTGCAAATGCCTTGTGCGTGACCTTCATCAGCACAATGATGAAGGCATGCATGATCCAGGAAGCAAAGTTGAAAACCAACCCACCTTTTTGAGCAGATTACAGATATTACGTGTTGAGCAGGTCTCAGAGAAATACTCTGCTTTCTGCATTCGCTTTTAACCTCAGGAGCTCTCTAACAAAAAGGGTTTAATTAGTACCTATCAAACAGTGAAACAGGTGGGAAACAGGAAAGATAATTAAGTGAATAAGTCATAATGATTTAATGAAAAATAAACCTAGTGGGATCCTGTCTGGGGTAAATAATCAGTGACACCAAGCTGCACGAATAGGGCAGGTAGCATCTGGTGGAGCAACCGTCCCAATTTCTCTACGGGAAAGCCTTCTTTGCTGCATCGAACATGATCAAGAAGCTGCCACCAAATTATTGCTTCACTCCCATCCTTTTCTAACTAATTCCTTTTCAGCATGGGAACGAAATGCAGACATGCATGACCCAGGCAGAATACTTGTGAATTAGTTCCAGTAAAGCCAGGCCATATGCCTTATGCTGTAGTACACACAAGAGGGTTATCTCCGTTTGTTGGCGTGCTTTTCCTGCAGCTGAGGGGAAGTAGTGCTCGATACATATTCCTTAATTTGGATCCTATTTATTAATGCACGAGGAGCAGGATGGACTTTTAATTAAAAATGACATCATCAAGTTTCTGCTAGCACTTTCATAGCAGTTCACATAGACTTCTGCTGCCTGTTTTCAGTTTTTCAATGGCCCTATTATGAATTATAAACTCATTACATAAACCCGGCTAAATGGTGGAATTCCAAATAGGGTTTTGTGGCTTTTAGAACCTAAATAGCTAGAACAAGCACAAAAGGCATTTGCGGTCAGCCTGTTTCCTTTCTTGCCACAGCAGTTATGGAGATGCCATTCCAGTGACCACTTCTTCTACAATGAGTCAGTTTCATTTTTAACAATCTGATTCAGTTCTTCTAAAAAATAAGAAAAAGGCACAGGGAGTGGTGGGGAGGCAGAAGGAAGGAGGAAAGTTATTCCAATATGATTCGTGTGTGCCTGACTTTTACAAAGGGGTCAAAACAAATGTTAACCCGATGGGATCCTGCCAGCTGTGAAGTTCCTTCCTTCTAGAAATGGAAGTATTGTGAAATGACCACATCTGTAAAGGACGGAGCAAAGACAGTCTTGCATTTTCAGGAGTGCCGATGTGGGAAAAAAAAAAAGAGCAAACTTTTGGAAACATTCTTGCTTTGGGTTGCATGACAACATTTGGCTCTGCACTGGGGTGGGTTCTACTTACCTCTGCTATCTTTTCAAAACGGGAGCTCTCGCTTGCACAAAGTCCTTCTGCACATGTGTAGATTTTCCGTGATGATGTACAGGCGGGGCTTCCCATCACCATTATTACCGCTTCTCAAGAACCGGACCGAACCGGAAGCAACCCACCACTGCACTGCGCCAATGCATTCCAGCTTGTGAAATGGAATTTCCCACCATTCTTCTCCCAGCACGCCTTCATTCTTCTGAAATGCCCAACCACGGAACAGAGTTGCAGAATGGGATGAATTGCAGTACATCATCCCCCATCAATGGTGGTGGCACAATAACCAGCCGTCAAGAGAATGATGCAATTGGATCTAGCCCCATATGCTTTGCTTAGGCAGACCCACACAAGGCTTGGTGTGTGTGAATTTGGACCACTCTCCCTTTCAGTCTAACCAATTGCAATAAACTTGGCTTTGTAGTTAGGAGAACAACAGGACATGAACAAATGATGGTGACAATAGGGACGTTTCATATCTACTTTGAGATATAACAAAACAGAGCAGTGAGCATATAAACACGATTTATTGCAAAGAAAGAGGAAAACATCAACGGTGGTTGAAAACTAGCAAGAAAGCTATCCATAAACAACCTTCATCATGTTCAGATGAGAATACAGTATGTCTTCAGACCTCTAAGCCATGGCATATGTGCAAAGGCTGAAATGTGCTAAAGTATGTTACCTTCTAATGTGACTAGCTGTTTCATGTAAGCTATTTGCCTACAGTTATAGCTGAATTTATCCCTCATCTCCAGGGAGATTGATGTAACCCAGAAACTTCCTTCAGGTATTTTGTACAAATGCATGATTGAGCTCTTAAAAATGAATGGTTCAGTTACTCTTCAACTACTACATGTTCTCCCTTGGACTGAAAATGGTTGTGTCTCCTTCTATTTCTGACCCTGGAATGAAAACCTTGTGTATATGTTTCTATACACAACTAACCCTTCTCAGACTGATGGCAATCACATAACAGATCAGTGCTATACCTGGTTCCATGATTTCCCCTTCAAATAATGGAATAAGGCAAGCAAGCAGGGTTGAAACCCAGCAGGTTCTGACAGGTTCTGGAGAACCGGTAGCGGAAATTTTGAGTAGTTTGGAGAACCAGCAAATGCCACTTCTGTCTGGCCCCAGAGTGGAGTGGGAATGGAGATTTTGCAGTATCCTTCCCCCAGGAGTGGGAGGGAATTGGGATTTTGCAGTATCTTACCCCCTGCCACGCCCAGCAAGCCACACCCAGCAAGCCACACCACACCCACCAAGCCACGCCTACAGAACAGCTGATAAAAAAATTGAATTCCACCGCTGCAAGCAAGACACATTGATTATCATACCAATGAATGATTTGGGGCAACTATTAAGTTGACCATTAATAACTATATCCAGTATTAAGTAAAAATATAAAGTTACACCCACAAAACGACTCAACATATAAGCAGCTACGAGCCCCAAGGATCTTTCTTTTTTCCTGCAATCTCAAGAAGGGAATGCAGCAGTTTCAAACTTTCATGGAATCTATGAGTATGTCTTTCCCCTTCAAAATGACTCACACAGTTTTTGTTTTGAAGTTTCTGAGCTTCTCTCAGGGTTATAGAATGGTCAAGTGAAGCGGAACACAGTTTTTTTGAAATAAGGAAGCCTGGCTGCAGTTTCATTGAGAAAAAAAAAAAAAGAGAGAGAGAGACCATTCCTGCGTTTGATTGGAAAATAAATCTGCTGCTCTCAGTGAACCTTTGAAGTCCCCTAGCACAGTAATTGTTTCACGACATTTGCAGCTTTAGGCAGCAAGAATGTTTGTGGTTGTTTTAAAGGCATCTGAGTGTGGATTCCATATGGCTCTTTAAAAAAAAAATATTGGGATTTTCTAGTCCTCCCTCCTTCTAAGTTGTATACTCAGTTTCCTTGCTAGCAGTCTCCAGGCTGCCTTTTTTCCCTTCTGTAGTCCACATAAAGACAAGATTGACAACCATTGTAGCCCACATATTTGAGCATATTTAATTTTGAAAGAATGCTAAATTGCCCGCCTGTTTAGTTTATTTAATGATACTCCAATAATGCTCCATTTTGCATTACATTTCCTCCCAAACCTACATTGGCTGTGGAGGGTTTTACAAGTCCCAATGAGCTTAATTAAATCCATGGCAACACATTTGTGAGCTTTTCCAAGGGCTTGGAAATGTTATGACAACAAGGAAACTCTTAATACCTTATATTCCCAATATACGTTGCAGAACATTTTTTTTCTGAATGGGAAGCAGCACAGTGGTCTGATTTTTCTACTTGAATACTATAGACATAATCAGACCATTGTCTAATAAAGTTTGGACTGCTGATGATTGGCCCACTTCTTACAGATATTGGCCCACTTCTCAGAGATTTGGCCAATAAGTCCTGAGTGACTTATTGAATTAGGGAATTTCTGAATATTTCTTGAACAGCCATGAAGATAGTTTAGAGACGGAGACTATTGCATCCCAGTTGGTTTTTTAATTCTGTGGCCTATACATTCTATGATATTAGAAGAGGACCAGCACATACACAACCTCTTTCTTTCTTACTTTGCATGAGTAAGAGAAAATGCTTTTTTAAAAAATGTTTTTATTGTACATGCTGGATTTTCCATTTACATCAATTCATTAAAAGCTTAAATCTTCTTCAAACAAACCTATGTTTACTTGTCATGGCTTAATGATAGCTGTGTCAGAGACAGTTTGAAGCCTCAAGCATTTACAATGTTCATGTTTTAAAGGAGCTAGTCCTTATTCTTTTGATTTACTAAGAAATATTATATCTCTGCAGAAAACCCCAGGCTGAACCCCTTCCCCACGAATGCATTTTGAAACCTTGGCAATCTGCTAATAGTCACAATGAATTAGATCTCAGGGGTTGCCACAAAGAAGAGGGAGTTGGGCTGTTCACCAAAGCACCAGAGGGCAGAACAAGAAGCAATGGGTGGAAACTAAT
>JANHFP010007717.1:12519-25102 GCA_032468135.1 Calamaria suluensis | reverse complement strand
CTAAATTATTTTGTTAATAAATCTCCATTGCAAAAGTCATTGTTCCCTAGCCACTGTTCAACACCTGGTTAAAACTGTTAGCTGGAATAATAGACAGAGTGTCGTTATAAACTAAAACTTTTCTATAGTGTTTGTTAAAAGAAGTCAAGATTAAAAAAATGCAAAATGACATGTGAAGTACCTTAAGTGAATATAGAGTATATTTCCATATTGATCCACATTAATCTTTCCAGGAATACATGGGATTTTTCTTTCAGTATCCTTAATAAGAAGTTTCTTACATAAGTAACACCTGCACAAAAAATATGAGAATGATTTTACAAAACCGCAATGAGCTGCTATGGAACATATGTCAAGGTAGTACAAAGCAATGGAGAGCTGTATACCTGTAAAGGGTTGCAGCATTTCCCTTAGAATCTGCATTCTGGTACTCTGGATCAAATAGTCTTTCTATCTTCTTACAGAAAAGTTTGCTATTAGTTACAAAACAAAAAGACTCATAAAAATGGGTTACCAAGTATTTCATTCATATTCTATATTTTACATTACAAACAGAAGAAAAGTGCTTATAATATTTCAGCATTTTTTTTTAAAAAAATTGCTGCACAGTAATTCGGGTTCCTTGCATGGTGTTTTGCTCTTTCCTGTCTTTAGTTCTTAATTAATGATAGCGAGAATAATCTGAACTAGGTACCATAGATCATACTGTTCTGATAGAGAAAGGAATTTACCCAGGTGGTTCTGAATATTAGCTGAGAACTAAAGAGTGCCATATTCAAAAGATTTGAAATTGCTATTACAACATTAAAATTCACAAGCTGACAATGAAAACCCCTTCAATGGTTAATTCAATTTGGTAGGGAGATGGCTACTCACAATCTCAAATAGATTCTTAACCATTTGAACTCAGTACAATTTTTGTTAGTTTGGGTATGATAGGAAGAAGGCCACTGAAAGTAAAAAACAAAAACCCCACAGCACTATCGGCTTACTAGACAAAGACATCTGCTAAATGTTGCCCAATGTTGCCCATGACAAGTCCTGACCTTATTTTATGTGACATCTTTTCAGATATTTGCAGATAAAATTTAATATCCTCTTCAGTAACTTTTTTCAGGCTAAAACCTCCTATCTTAATCTCTTTTCAGGTCTTAGTTTTTGATATTTTTTACTGACTTGGAGAAAGTCTAGTAATACTATTCCAACTTTTCAGAATCCTATGAAAGTGTGATGTCCAGAACAAATCACAATAAAAGTGTATATTTTGGGAGAGCTAGGGATGAAATATCACCAAAGAAGAATAATGTTACATTAATAGTTCTTCAGGTTTGGTACATTTGGTGATTGTGCTATATCAAGGACAGGAAATATTTATTAATTGATCTAATTTCTTTGATTTTGTTGAAGCTCAAACATTGTTATTGGAGCTTAATCATAATTAATTAAATACTGTTCTTAATTGTGCAGTTAGTAATATTTCTTTCAAATTAATGATAATATGAATATAAAAGGAAAGGAGACAGTGGTAAGGTTTTGTTTTGCTCAGAAAGTACCTCTTAAATTTATCTTTCTTGTCCTTCACCTCTTCTACTTCATTATGTGTGAATAGATCAGTTATGCGGGTTAGTAGGTTAGCATTAATGCAGTTCATATTGCATGGTGTGGCTACAATTGTACTCATATTCTTGTGGCAATAATTAATACATTTTTCTACCTAAAAAACATAAACACAACTCACTTACTACTGAATAGTCATGCAAATATTTCTCAACGCATTTTCATATTCCAATAAAAGCATTAGGACGATCCAATGATCAGAGGAAATAAATCACTCAGACACTTTTACACACAGAGATTCAAATACTTACTGTTGTCTATTAAGGTTGGAATAGACTTGGGGAAGAACCTGCTGGATTGATCAGGCTGAGGCTAGGAGTGGATGGAGCAATTCCTATCTTTTTCTGATGTGCATGCACATACAGACAAGAGATGTTTCTCATAGTTTATGCAAAATTTGGATTTGGTGATAACTAGCAGTCAAATAATTTAATCTTCCCATTATCTATGAAATATGTAGTTGGAAAGATGACCAGATCTCTAAAAATAGGAATACTGCGCATTCTTTTCTATTTTTTAAAAAAGATGCAGCTAAAGTTTGGAAGGACTTCTCTAAGAAAGCAGCTTTAAATGTCCCATACGTTTCCATTTCCTGCCCTCTATTGTGCTTCTATGATTTCCAGGTCCATTCGAGTTTAAGAATGCTTAACAAACAACAGACCCTTCTATCAATTAGGAAACAGAATGGATTAGTTCTCTTTTTCCATTTCCATTTTCTATCCTTTCATTTCCAACTTGAATGAAAGAAAACTCAAACTCAATCAAGAGACCCTGATTATCTGATGCCATTTCTTTGAATACTGCTTCCTGTACTACTGTTTCCCTCCAAACTGAGCAATAGTTTGGGACTGCAAAAATCTAGACAATAATTAGGAAGGTGCTAAGAGTCTTCTATATTCCTACACCAGTGGCTAATTTTTTGCAGTTCAAGCATGGAAACCTTCTCAGGTTTTATGTATGTGCAATGAGCAATGAACACAGAAATTGTTTCCCGCTTTATTACTATCAGAAGACAAAAACCTACGGTTGCTTGGGTTGTTTCTGGGTGGGATGTGGTCCTACAAACCTGAATATCTTTTTTCTTGGTGTCAGGGATACTTCTCTCCAAACTGGTTCCGCCCCCAGCCCAGCAATCCCAGTAAGTTTTGTCATTCTTAACAACGGCAAATATTTTGTACCACACTGATTACGGTAATCTTTGAAGATAACTTGTGTACATCATATATAGCCTTATCTTTTACAGAATTTCAACAGACATGAAGCTAATTGTTTTGTATGATAACATGTCCCACCTCCAAATCCAAACTAGTTTTTAAGCACCTTATTCAAATAACTGTAATTAGACATTTGTAAGTAAAAGCATAACAATATTGCAAGGCAGGGACATGCATATAAAGAATTAATATATTGTCATCTTTGCTTAGCAAACGTTTGGAAAATACTGTCCATATTTTTAAAGAGCTTAGAAAGCAAGGCAAATCACAATCTTTTTAAAGGTTCTATATACATCTGCAGTTCCTGCTTTAGGAAATATCACAGAGAGACTCATCAGGAAAGATTTAACGTTAAATTAAGCTTCTTGCTTAAGGCAGATGGATTAATTGTGTACCATCAAGCTGGTGTTGACTCTTAGCAATCACATAGATTTTCTCCAGAAAAGCCAACATGAGGCATTTCTAACACCAAATATTATTTGATTTGGAATAAAAGGATTTAACTTAAAAAAAGATCTGAAGAAAAAGAAGAAGATAACTATAATCAATTTGTATTCATTAGCAAAGATATACTATATGTAACCATAATCTCCGAAATGAATACAGCATCCAAATACTACAGAGATAAAATACTTGCACAATCATTTATTTGTTTGTTTGTTTGTTTGGCTGACCAGGGGTGAAATCCAGCAGATTCTACAGAACTGGTAGCAGAAGTTTCAAGCAGTTTG
Organism: Calamaria suluensis; assembly: GCA_032468135.1. NCBI lineage: Eukaryota > Metazoa > Chordata > Lepidosauria > Squamata > Calamariidae > Calamaria > Calamaria suluensis. The sequence continues at coordinate 21,540 of JANHFP010007717.1, read as the reverse complement.
GAATACAGCAAATACCACCATTGGATGGGCTCCAGTTGGGATGGAAATGGAGACTTTACCATATCCTTCCCCCAGGAGTGGGGTGGGAATGGAACTTTTGCAGTATCCTTCCCCTGCCATGCCCACCAAGCCATGTCCACAGAACCGGTAGGGGAAAAAAATTGGATTTCACCACTGAAGCTGACCATATTCCTGGGTAGCTCAGAGAAAGAGAGGGTGTCACAATGCTCCCAGCACTGTAATGGAACAGTAAGTATAAAGGGATTCCAGTCCACACAGATAAGCTCTGTAGACTGTTCTCATTCTAGATCAGAGGTTCCCAAACTTGGCAACTTTTAAGCTTTACTTGCGGGAGAATTCTGGGAGTTGAAGTCCACAAGTCTTAAAGCTGCCAAGTGTGGGAACCTCTGTTCTAGATGAATTTAGAACACCAAAGATACAGAATGGCTATTTCTATAGTATACTCACTAAAGAATCCATCTTCAGGAATTCAGAGGAAATAAGTATTGAAATGACATTGCTTGGTTCTAAAAAAATCAACAACATAACAAATTGAAAACTTATTAGATTTACAAATATTGCAACATAGTTAATAATCAAATGAAACATCGTAAAAGATTCTTGCTTCAGAAAATCCACGTTCTATAAAAATGGAATAAGAGAAAGTTTGGAGATTTGTTCTGGGCCCTTTTATCAACTACCTTGACCTTGTATTATGCTCATATAATTTAGATTTTTCCATCTATATCTAAATAATTAAACTGCTTAATAATTTAATGCTAAATTGCTTCATTCTAATTTTTATCCTAATATGCAGTCAGAAATAGTAATATTGTAGGGTTTTACAGTTCACATTATTATGACAAAGCAAGCCCCACAAAGCTAAGAAACTAAAGAAACTAACTATCTCAAACCAAGGTTCAGAATTTAGATCCTGACATTTTAAATGTGTCCTACAAATTCATAAACAGGGTAGAATTTTGAGTTTCAAGCTATTGATTTCTTTTTTTGAAGTCAAAACTGTCTGTTTTCAGATAGGAATGGGCTCTCAATATTGAAAGCTGAGTTGAACAAAGACCAATTTCAAGTTTCGATATATCTAACTTCAGTGCTTTATAAATTAGACAATATGAAAGCACACTCAGTTTTTAAAAATGCACTTTAGATCAGATATAAAGTTGAATCAGAATCACATTTGAAAACAAAACAGTATTATGGAAAGCCCACTTTCCCCACAAATGTTTGTAATTGTCATGCTCACATTGCTAACCTAGCCTATTATTTTCCACCCCAGAAATAAACCTTTCATGATCTAAAAATAGTTGCGCTTCCTCCTTTACATATAGTAAGGAAAGGAAAGATCTGGTTTTAAACTGGGTATGGACAATCTTTATATAGCCAGAACTCTTACAGATGATTATGGTGATGACAAAGCCTCTGAGAGCCATGGGAGTGATTTGGTGAGATCATCTAAAGCAGAGGTTCCCAGAACTCTGAGAGTTGAAGTCCATAAGTCTTAAAGCTGCCAAGTTTGGGAACCTCTGATCTAAAGGAGCAGAACTAAAATTGTTTGTTTGTTCTGTTTAAGGAATGAAGGTGGGAACTGCTGTTAGGTCGTTTTTGACAAAATGGCTGCTAAGCTTAGAAGTAAAAATGCATGCATTTTGACCTTTTTAATAGGTTAGAATTCTTCTCCCAAAAATTTGTACTGCAATGTTACAAGATGCGAGAAACCAAGGAAAAATGGGGCCTGTGGACAGCTCCCTTCTATTGCCTACTCCTAGTTTCAATTAAATAAATATGCTGCATGTACTAACTATACTATGCAAACTTTAATATGTGCTATACAGAACATAAGTGAGAACTAACAACTACTTGAACAATATTTAAAAAAAGAAAACAAATGGCAAAATGCTAAAAATTGTTTGATTAAGTCAGAATCACATAGATGTATTAACATCATGAATTTCAGTGAAGGGAAAGCTGAGTGTACACTTAAATCTTCTACTGATTTCTACTGAAATTAATATTGATTGATGGTATCAAGAGCCTTCTACCCAATCAAGGAACCACTATTCACTGACACTATTCACTGACACCACTATTCATTATTGACACTGACAGGGCAAACCACTGGTATAGAAAACAAACCCCACTCTTTAAGTAGCACTGGTGATGTTACCTAGTTTGATAATGAAATTTCTGCAAGGAAACAATTAAGCTCAAGAGAGCAGCAAGAACCCCTTGTTATCCATCCCTTGCACTATATATCTATTTACATACATAAACATAAACACACACACACACACACACACACAGAGATATAAACAAACTTTCTCTCTCCTCCTAAAATAGGGACAGATATTTTTCACCATTGAGGCCATCGTTGTCATTTTTTTACATTCTGTCTTTAAAAAAGGTTATAAGAAGTAACCTTTAGAAGCCAGACTTTAAAGTAGGGTACTTAGAAAATTTTGCATCAATTTTTAGTAACTTTGATATCCTTCATCCTAAACATTTGCATCAAATTCACTAATTTAGATTAGATTAGTTAAACTAGAACACATCAAGTCATTACCACAAATCTGGTTCAAATCTGCTTCAAATTTGATTGGGTGGTTTCAGTATAGAGAATGCAAAATAATATGGCCATAATTATTTCTCAAAAGGAAACTGTGAATCTACACATGAGAATGAAGGAGGTTAAATGGGAATTGTCAACTTCTTAACTACTGTTAACAAATTAAGTTGTGTAGCATTTGTACTATATTCATTTAGTAAGACATGAATCCCATGAAACATTATATCTCATTTCAGCTTTCCCTGTTTGTACAGATTAGGCTTTCATCATCAAAAGCAGAACAGGAAAGGAAAATCACCTTTCAAAGCCATTTTTGCAATCAGACTTTTGACCTGATGTAGGAGTCAGGTTTTCAAAAAAAATGTGGCAAAAATGAATATATTTTCTTTTACCTAAGGTGGGTATTTCATCAACCTCATATTCCTTAGTGTTCCTTTTAACATATCTTATCAACCAGTTAAAGATGTGAACGTCACAGTGAACTGAAATGTCCACTTCTTCCCAGCGTTGGGCATCCATTGATAGATATTCGGCAAAGTACTTCATTTCAGAAATCAATAGATCTCGTGGACAAACAAAATCTTCCTTCAGATTTTTTGCTTCATCACACACATGGATCACCATATTTGGCCTTTATTTAAGAGGGAAAAATCATAGGGAGGAATATTATTTTAATTATCTGGAATGTTATAATAATTTGTGAAAATTATTGTCCAATTTTAAATTTAGGTACAATTTAACTGTTATGGAAATGTATTTTCTTAGATGTACAGATTAATTGTTTATATAATACTTTCATGAGACACAAAACCAAGGATTTTCAAGTTACAATGATATTTTAATGTATGAAAAAAGTTAAGGAACACTAAAGTAGCTAAAGGATAACTGATTACTAAAATATAGTTGGCTTAGTGGAACATGAGCTGGGTAAATGTGCATTTAAAGCACACTGTAGCTATGTTTGATAAGAAGGAATAAAAGAATCCCCCATGATTATGGAGATGGGTAAAATACATAATTACTGGGAAACAGACCAGTATGGCTTCTTTCTATTTCTCCAGAGTAAAATTAAGCAAAGTGAAACATTTATGAACATGCTTAATTTGCTTCTTTTTAAAAATAAATTTTATTTGTTTTATTTATATAACATAAAAATTCAATTTCAAACAGTGTGTTGTCTGGGTACAAATATTTTTAGGAAATCATAAGATGTTTACAATAGAATTCATCATAATAATGTTAATTCTATAATAATGATAATATTTATTTGTCTACTTTAACAAATTTCCTTTATAACGTTAGTCCTTTTTATATCCCCATATTTCTAAATTCTGTTTTTATTATCTAATTTTTCTAAATTTGCTTATGTTCTGTGTTCCTCAAGACACAATAACAAATAATGCATGCAGACTGGTTGTTAGCATGCAAATCTTTTACCCAAACAGAAATATCTAAACATAGTTGCATTCAACATTAGTAGTTCACTGAACTCCTCTCAAGAACTAACAAGGATCTGCTATGAGCAACACTTAAACAGCATTTGGAAAAGTCAGACAGGATGGCCACGCATGGCTCCTATTGGCTGGGATTCAAGGAATGCCAATTGGCAAGGCCAAGAAGGTGATTTTATAACCCCTGCTTTTTGTTACATTTTTCCTCCCTCCAGAGATCAGGATGGCCCCAACCCTACTGGCTTTTCATTAAAGGTCCTTAAAAATGTGGGTCCGTGTCCAAGCCAGGACCACAAGTATACACAGATTTTTGGTTATTTTAGTAATTACGTTTGATTTATTTTTGGCTGCTTTGTATTTTCTTTTTAATTTTATCACCCATCATTACTTGTTAAAATGGGTGGCCATACTTACTAACTAACTAACTAACTAACTAACTAACTAACTAACTAACTAAAAACAGAACCAGGTGTGTAGTCTGGATTTTCATTTTCTCTACTGCTGGACATATTTTTTTATACTATCTATTCATTTCCTTCAAAAATTCAAGACAACATACATCGTTTTTCATTCCAATTTTCTTATCACAGTCCAGTAGTATTAATTATGTCAGAAATATTGTTTGTCTCATGGAGATTTATTGCTGAATGGGAATTTGAATCTACGTTTGCACAATTCTAATCCAACAGGGTTAACAACTAGCTCAATCTCCATTAGATTCCATTGAAGTCTGTCTTCTGAAGACGAAAAGCCCAAGAAATTGCTGCTTTTAGTCATTTATTAATTAAAAAGATTGTTTAAAAAATTGAATAAAATTATACCTAGGTAAAATTATCTTGCCTATCTACTCTAATTATAATATGATCTTTAAATAAATTCCTATATACCGAATTTTTTTATCTGTATACTATGTTGTGAAAAGCGGAAGAGAAAGAAGTAAGGTAAGAAAAAAGATATTCAAAGATATTGATATCCTCTATGGCAACTTTAAGACTTGTGGACTTCAACTCCCAGAGTTCCTCAGCCAGCAAAGCTGGCTGAAGTCCCCAAGTCTTAAAGTTGCCAAGGTTGGAGACCCTTGCTCTATGGAGTTGAATGAAGAAGACCTGGCAGACAGTGGATGTTTGTCACACACTGGAACCTTCACTCCTAGCAAAACTCATTTGTTAGAAGGAAAGGTCCCAAGGCTTATAAGAGCTGTTTTACAAACCCAATGCTTGATAAGGTATTTTTCCCCTAGATAATTTATCACAGAACTCCTAAATTACCAGACCATTTTTGGATATTTCCTCTTAGATAAAAATCTGTACCCAAGCAAAGGGAGGCTCTTTATGAATCTGTTGTCAACTACAGTACATTGGTTCCTTGAAAAAACTGAGTTTTGAAGAGAAAGCTTAGTGTGCAAACTTTCAAAGACTCCCTGAATAATGATGAAAGAGAAAGCTCGTACTGATACTTTTCAAGTTCACTGTGGAATCAGGAGCAAGAGTCTTTTTGCTTCCCTTATTGAAAAATGACACACAGGAACCCCATAATTCCATTTGCCAAGATAATCCAGAGAACCAGTACTCCTGCCACCCTGGGCTAAACATTTACTTCTTCAACTCTAGTCCCTGGCTATAATCTAATACTGTTTTACTAAACTATAAAACACATTATAATTATGTGAATATTAAAGGATCCAGAATTAGAATGTTTTCAAAACTGAAATTAAATGGATAGGCTACGATACTGTAATATTTTTAGACCTGAGTAAATTTATTTTTCACAAGGAACACATATTTTGAATGGTTTTTTTTCCTTTAGCAGGCCAATGCTCCCCCACAGAAACCCCAATCCCTCCCTCTGAAATTCCACAAAATATAGAGAAGTATCTAAGTACTCAGCAAAAAGACTAAGGTTAATCTTGCTGTTTAAAATGAAACAGCCATCTTCCTACCCTTCAGTTTCATCAGCATTTTCTCCACCTTTAAGTGCAGGGCATTTTTCACTTTCTGAAGAGCAATTCCTTGAGGAAGCTATACTTGACTTTCCTTAAATACAAGTGGGGAGAAAAAGCATTAGGTCATAATGTTGAGATGTGTACTTCTCATGTGTGGAAAGCAGTGTTCCATAGTCAAAAGAATGATGTGATAGTTATTTAAATTTTAAATGAATACTTTTAATGCATTTTCAGAAAAAAAGTCTTTTAAAAAAAATAATAATAATTCAACCCGAGAAAAGTAAAAGAAAAAAAACCTTTTAATCTCAGAGTTTATTTGCACTTGCAAAAGAGAAGGAAGACTAGCACAACTCTATGTACCACTATATATTACATGTTTTCTAATATGTTTTTGGGAGAGTAAGTGCCAATGTGCTTAAACAAACATGCCACTTTTGAACTATGCATAACATAATAGTCAATGTAATGTGACAGTTATCTCTGCCCTTGACAAATACTTCCCTGTTTGCCAATTCCTTGCTAAAATACAAATGAACATTTAACACCCCCCCAAAAAAAATTCACTGGACTGTGCCTGGGTTTTTCTTATTTAACTTAGTGCTTCTTAGTGCTTCTTAGTGCTTCTAATTAAACAAAAATGATAATACTAAATCTCTGATTATTGACAGAACAGGTAAAATAGGATTGCTATAGTTTCCCAGTAAGTTATGTATAAAACAAATCACTCAATACCAAGAGAGATAACTCTTCATCTATGTTGGGGGTGTCAAACTCAAGGCCCGCAGGCCAGATGTGCCATGTGTTAGCCACGCCCATGCCATTTAGTGAAGGGAGAAAAAGTCACGATACATCATGTGACGATGCAAGTTTGACACTATGTTACTTGTATCACAGATATGTCTACATGTTAATATCCTAAATAGATATGCAATCAGTTTTTGGCTGGTAAATCCTAATTTGCAGATTCTTTCCTTTTAACTTACATAAATCAGCAGGTTTCAGGAGGAGATAAGTGATTTTGCCACATAATTCTTATGTAGAATCTTTCTTTTCTCACAGTTTTCACTGTCTCATCCCACACAGTTGTTTATAGAACATGCTTGAGTTTGTCTCCATACTATATATTGTTTTCACTTGCGCATACTTTCACTCATTCTGCTCTCTAGTTCTGCCTTATTTCTTATTTCTGCCTTATTTTTCTAGAACTACACATATGCTATTTGTGTAAGACTTCATCACCTTATATATACACCACCATATTCAATGACAGTATTTTTGACATGGTCTCTGAGCACCTTGCATAGTGCTTAGCAACTAGCATTATCTTGAGTAGCAATGGTATCAATTGCCTTTTCTCAGCCATCCCCAAGAACATCTGAAAGCTTGTGTTCAAACTCTAAGGATTGTACTACAGGTAGTAGTCATTTAATTACCATTTGTTTAGCGACTGTTTGAAGTTGCAATGGAGTTGAAAAAATGACTTAGGACTGCTCCTTACACTTAAACCATTTCAGCACCCCTGTGGTCATGTATTCATGATCTGGATGCTTGGCAACTAGTTCACATATACAACAGTTGCAGCATCCTGTAGTAAGGTAATTGCCATTTGCAACCTTCCCAGATAGCTTCTGACAGGAAGAGTCAATGGGGACGTCATTAGGATGTCAATAGTCAGTCTCATGTGATTTCTGAGCAAACAATAAAATTGGGTGTGGTCACATGATGCCTTACTTAACAACTGCACTGCTTAATGATACATTTTCCGGTCCCTATTGCAATCCTAAATAGAGGCCTACCTGTATACCTACAGTATATGCCTTAAATTCTCGGTAGGTTCCTTGTATGGTTTATACAGCTTCCTTGGTTTATAGATTATAAATTGGTTTGCAACATTTCAGGAAAGCACCATTTTTAAAAAGTGCTGATAAAGAGTTAATTACAACTTAGTTCATACAAGTTTCATAAAGCAAAATAACTTCTGCCTATAAGAAATAATTTGTATGGTTCTGTCCAATACATAACAGAAGTATGATGTACTTTTGAGGCCTAATTGTTTTAAGTACTTTTAAGGATAGTTACCCAAGAAGTTTTTTTTTTGTTTTAAAGCCATAAAATGTTTGGTTAGAAAATGAATATACATTTTAAGGAATCCAACCTTAATTTTAAAAATCCATTCTTGTTTAATCTGAAAAGTGATATATAGTTGATACGTAGATATATATTGATATATATTTAAGTGATATATAGATTGACAAAAGCAATCAACATATAAACAGGAGAAAAATTTAATGCATAATTCTATAAACACAAGAGTAGAAGTGATTAAAACTTACCATTTAAAGAAATTGCATCATTTTCATTAGAGGATTCTTGTAACTCATCCTGAATATCAAGAAGTGATGATTTAATATAACCAGCTAGTGTTTCCACAGGTTTCGCACCACTGCCCATTAGTGGATTGAACTGGTTATCCACTGGAGAACTTCCGATGCTTTTCAGTTCATCAAACCTTTTTGCACACTGTCAAAATATTGTAAAGAAAAGTATATTTAGTTAGACATCTCACCTTGCCTAGGATGCTGAGGTCTGACCAATAATTAATAACATAATAAAAAATCCCCCTGAACTAGGCCAAGATCCAACCTCTTTTGTTTCTCACAACCAGATGCTTCTGAGATAATCTCATGCAAGAAATGGAGACAAATCCTTCTCCTGTTGTTGTTTTGCTCTAACTAATATTTAGAACACTGTTGTCCAACCTTTTGACTTGTCTGGGCCACAATGAATCAAGAAGAATTGTCTTGGACTGCATATGTGTGTGTGTGTGTGTGTGTGTGTGTGTGTGTGTGTGTGTGTATGTATGTAAGTATGTATGTATGTATGTGTGTATATATATATATATATGTATGTATGTATGTGTGTGTGTGTGTGTATGTATGTATGTATGTATGTATATATATATGTATGTGTATACATATATATATATATATGTTTTCTTAGATTTTCACGGTCATAAGTATGTAAATTTGTGTATTCTCGGGTTTCTT
>JANHFP010007715.1:0-11341 GCA_032468135.1 Calamaria suluensis | reverse complement strand
GGTCCCTATTTTTTCTACTTGCATTTTTACGTGCTTTCGAAATTGCTAGGTTGGCAGAAGCTGGGACAAGTAACAGGTGCTCACCCCATTACGCAGCAGTAGGGATTCGAACCACTGAACTGCCAACCTTCCAATTGACAAGCTCAGCTGTCTTACCCACCGAGCCACCACATCGCTCCTGAGAGCTTATTTAGGACCGGTCATTTTATAAATAAAGTCAATTGGATTGAATCAGTGGGACTTTCTTTCCAGAACAACCAACAGTACATTTACACTGGAGAAGGAGTAATTTCATTCCAAGATCTTTATATTGAAGAAGGTTAAATAATTGCTGTTCTGGTCATATTGAACCAAGGGGATGGTTGCTATTTCAGTTTTAAAATAAGCACACAAATGCATTGGTGGCATTTTTGGTTCCAATGCACTCATCTAGTTGAGTCCATGGAGTCAGTTCTTCTCTTAATGAACCAAAATATTTTCTTATTTTTCTCAACTGTGTTTAACAATGCTCTATGTTTAATAATATTAGCAAATTTTTACCCAAGTAGAAATCCCTCAGGAATATATGTTGGAACTGGTACTTTTAAACTTTTAAGCAAGCAGTGAGGTGGCCAAGTTTGCTGATGGTATTAAACTACTCAAGGTTTTTTTTTTAAAAAAAACCAAAAGTGAGTTGGATGTGTCTTCCTTACAGTAGGAATTTGATCTCAACAATAATTAGCGAAAGAAGATTTATATCTGAAACAGAAAGGAGATCTATTTACAGGAAAAGTCTAACACCTAGCTGACTACATCCTACCGAAAGGAGAACCCACATTTCCTCCATGATTGGAAAACATGGCTGAGAGAAAGAACTCCTTAGATCAGCAATCATTTAAAGTATAGGATACTTAAAAGACAAACAAGGGACAGAAAGCAAATTCTTAACTCTCTTTCTACAGCCTATCCCTTCTATATTCAATAGATGAGACGCTGAAGAATTAGGGCTTCCAACAAAGTACCTATAAAGAGCTTAAGAAGGATAAATTTTGGGTGGACAAACACATGACAAATGCATTTTAAAGAGGTGCCAAATGAAGCATATTTTGCCAAAAACCTTACTTAACATATGTACTGATGGAGTCCCAACTAACCAAGAAAAAAATATTTTGGGGTCACTGTTAATAACTGAATGTAGATGTTGACCCAATATGTAGCCACTTTGTGAAAAAATATATGCTGGAGATTATCATGAAAAGGACTGAAGATAAGATTGACAGCCAACATCATAGTTCCCTTATAAATGTCTCACTCATAACTGAAAAAGTATATAATGTTTTGGGGGAGATGCAGAAGGGAGCAATCAAAACCACTGAGGTGCTCAAAGAACCTTTTTATGAGAAAAGACTAGAATATAGAGTAAAATAGAGTAGAATACAATAGAATAGAATAGATTTCTTTATTGGCCAAGTGTGATTGGACACACAAGGAATTTGTCTTGGTGAATACGCTCTCAGTGTACATAAAAGAAAAGACACATTCATCAAGAATCATAACGTACAACACTTAATGATAGTCATAGGGTACAAATATTTGAACTCCTTTGTTGAGAGAAAAGGTTATTGAAAAGGGACATGTCAATGTGTGTAAATTATATGTGACATGGAAACAGTGGAAAAGGAGGTTTTTTATTTTGTTTTGGTTAAGTTTCACAAAGCTCCTGGGGCAGAAGTAATCTAATATAGCTGATTGGCACGGGATTTACAATAAACAAAAGAAATGCTTTTTAGTACAATTAACCATTCAGAATTCATTAGGCATAGTGATGACTGATCTTTGGATGCATTTTAAAGATAAAAAAAGAAATGTTCAATACTTGGAACAAAATGTACAAAGGTGCTTCAGATCTGGCATTTGGTACCTATAGAAGCTTAAAGGAATCATTTTTTTTACCTGGGCTCTTAAAGCACCAAGGAGTTGTGCATGCTCCAGAAAATACATGGTTGAGTTCATATAACAAGGGAGTGTAAAAGTTTGATTTCACCCTATTACTGCTTCATTATATTTCCATTGGTCCTTTCTCTGAGGCTGTTTGACTATAAGCCCAAGGAAAGAGAGGGCTTTTTTAAGAAATTGCCAACTGGTACAAGGAAAATACTAATGCCAGATTTGAAGCACCTTTGCTTACATCAGAATTCAAATACTGAATAACTCTAGAAGAGCTTTGAATATGTGTTTCAGATGAGTAACTGTGTTATTTTTCACACCTGCTTTCAATCCTCCTAAGACAGGGGGGTCCAAACTTGGCAACTTTAAGACTTGTGGACTTCAACTCCCAGAATTCCTCAGCCAGCAAAGCTTAAAGTCTTAAGTTTAGTTTAGTTTAGTTTATTTAGATTTCTATACCGCCACTCTCCTAGGACTCGGTGCGGTTCACAGCATATTAAAAGACTAACAATACAATGCGCTTTAAAATTTTAAAAAAGTTGCCAAGTTTGGACACCCCTGTCCTAAGATATATGGGAAACAAAACAGTGCCAACATTTGAGCCTTGGCCTGATTCATCAAGGCTATTTTTATTTTCAGATAGGAAAGATGCCCATAACATTCATATTTGATCTACAGTAATTTCCCATATCTCATACTGGTGGCATAATTCAATTATACAAACCTTTTCCATGAAAACTAAATTGGGCAACATCTTTCCATAATTGAATTGATTCTATACAAATGATAAATGTTTTTTTTCAACCTTAAAGCTCTTTCCTTCTCTTTCTTGTGTACAGATCTTTTGCAACTTTCAGGACCAGCTGTGTCACAACAGCAACTTTACCAACATCCATGCCACGCTCTCCCTTCTAAACCTCAGTCAAATCATGGCAATTTATACTCTGCGTCTGATCCTACCAATCTCTATATGAATCTGTCTAATCCAGCTAATCCATATTCAAACTCTACACTTCCTTCCAATCCTTACGGGGGATCCAATCCAATGAATATCTACCAAACTTCATCACAACCTACAGGAACATATTTGAATTCTTCCAGTTTCATCAATCCCTATTCTATTCATTTAGGTCAAAATAACCAGTATCCTCATTATCCATGCAATGGAAGCTTATCGATAGACAATTGTTCTTATTACAATTCCTATTCTGCTCAAACTCAGCATATGGATTTGTTTAGGTATCAGAGCCAAGATTCTCTATCTAAACTAAGTTTACCTCCAATACATACATTGTATCAGCATAGGATTGCAAATAATGAGAACTTTGGGCACAGGTACTTGAATTATGGAAACCAAAATGTGCCAGTAGATGCTTTCAACAAATGCACCTTTACGCCAAATGTTCATCATGCAGGTTCTTTCCCATCTTACGCCCAGCATGAGACTGATAACCCTTTTATGGATATCACCTCCAGGCTGAAATCTACTCTAAATAATCCAGGTGTGGACTTCATGAATAAAAATGGTGATCATCTGTATCCCCCAGCACACCTTGCCCATGACTATCACAGCATGTTCAATGGCTCTTCTCATTCACTCCATCTCCAGAACAAGAATAGTCAGGCAGCTAATGGACTGTCAAACCTCTTTCCAGATTTTAACCATAATAGAACTGCTTCCGAAGTAGGTGCAAATAAAACAGAGGTGCTCAATGCAGAGGATCCTGATAATGTCTGGTCAGACAACGAGCAGAGTTTTCTGGATCCAGAAATAGGTGGCGTTGCAGTGGCTCCATCCCATGGATCAATCCTCATAGAATGCGCTAAACGTGAACTCCACGCTACAACCCCTTTGAAAAACCCTAACCGGAATCACCCTACAAGGATATCACTTGTCTTCTACCAACATAAAAGTATGAATGAGCCAAAGCATGGTCTGGCTTTGTGGGAGGCCAAAATGGCTGAGAAGGCAAGAGAAAAAGAAGAGGACTGTGAGAGGTATGGTCCAGATTACGTGCCTCAGAAAGTACACGGCAAAAAAGTAAAACGGGAGCCTGTTGAATTAAACGAGAATCTGGAACCAACCTATTTCAGATTCATCAGGTCCCTTGCACAAAGGACGGTGTCTCTTACCACAAATTCAACAGTAACTACATCTCCATATGCCTTTACACGGGTTACAGGGCCTTATAATAGATATATATAAATGTCACCTTTGTTTGTTACCTCATAATTATTCCCTTTAGATTAGCTAGAGTCCGAGCAAGTATTTTTTCCCCACTTGCCACTGAGGAAATCTTCACCATCCCAGCAAAATAAGTAATTTTACCACTGCATATATTTGGAGAGCTGTCGCAAGCAACAATTCGAAACTAAAGCCAAAGTATCCTATGCAAAATTAAGAAGATCTAACAACTAACTAGGACTGAAATACTGCTATTACTACTGGTAAAAAGAATGAGCATAATTTTAAAAAATGAACATCTATAACCATTTTGCTGAAGAGCAGATGAAGCAAAAGATATTTTTTTGCTTTTAATGGTGAAAACTCTAGTATTTCTTCTGCAGAAAATTTAAGGTTCTGCTAGGTGCTCTACTGATGGTAATACTGAGATGTTTACTGGAAATGTAGTTTTAGCATGGAACATTTTTTTGCTTGCTTTTTGTTTGGCTTTGCTTTGTTTTGGCTATGATTCTAATATTAATCAGGATGGCTACACTTACAACAAAAGCATTGAATTTGTTTTGGCTTTTCTAAAACGTGGTGCTATATACAAAAATGGTGTCTGGTGCAGCATTTAGACAAGTTTTCATGTCTTTTATTAGCACCAGATAGGATAAAAACAGATCCTGCTCTACTATCCATAAACAAAACTTTTATATTTGTGTTGACATTCAGTTAAAAAAAAATCAGCTACAATTCATTGTTTAAAGCATGGATGTCCAACCTATAGGCTATGGGTTGGACACACTTGTTTTAAAGCATGGAAATCTGGATGAAACAAGGGCAAGATCCAACAAAGCTATCCTATGAGCATTGCAGGCAGGATGTGCCAGTGGCAGCTAAAATAATGAAAGCAAAAAGGCACCTTTTTAAACTAAGAAGACCTCTGCCTATTCAGCCCCAAAAGAATTAATCCTCATACTTCAGTGGTTGAATATTGGAATTGATAGTATCTTTCAAACAAAGCTTAACCATAGGGTAGGACTGGGGTATGCATCCACTTTGGTTTATCTACAGCAGTGGTGTCCAAACTTGGAAACTTTAAGCTTTAAGCAAAGCTGGCTGAGGAATTCTGGAAGTTGAAGTCCCCAAGTCTTAAAGTTGCTGTGTTTGGACACCCTTGATCTACAGGAACAGTTGAAACAGTGTTCAGCATCCCCATATTCTGTAGGTGCTATAGAATGTTTACCTATTTACAAAACGCAACATAAAATTCCTAATTAACAAAAAAAAATTCAGATGACACAGCAAGTCTGGGTATGATCAGGCTTTATTTTGCCTGTTTCTGATTTAGCTCTGTGTGGATTAATGAAAATAAGCACAAGGAGGTTGGAAGAATTTAGTTTATTTTATTCAGTTCTAGTTTATCTTGTGTAAGTATAGGAGACCATAGCTACATTAAGCCATGATTGGCTAATAACCCAGAACTAGACCACATTTTATGAGCTGGATTGAAAAACTATATTTTAGGCACACTAGAGTTTCATAAGATGGAATGCAATTATCTCTGATTAAATATATTGAATGCATACTTCTAATCTTCATTTGGCAAGTTATTCTAGTCAGTCAACTAATAAGGTACCAGCCTGCGTCTACATATTAACTGCAATCAGAATTTGTGTCTGAATATGTGGTCTATTTTTCCCAGCTCAATTAGGACTTTTTAATACAGCAAGTTTTACTGGCAAATAACAATATTCTTTTTCAAGGTTAATTCAGCTGGGACACAAATCAATGGCTGCTACTTATTTAAAAAGAGATCCTTTCCTATTATGTGCAAACATTTCGAGAAATATTTTCCTGGTGACTTAATACCCCACAGAATTGTAAATCAAAAAAGAAACTGATCTTCTTTTGTTTGGCTAAAGCTATTGAAGATGACAGTTTTACCTTGATTATCAGGAAAATGCAAATAAGGTTTTCATGCTGCAGCCCTGATTTCTCCTTCTGCTACATCTCCATGCTAAATAAGCTTTGTTGGATCTCACCAGAATTCATCTCATTTGGCAAAGATCTGATTAAGAGCAGCAAACAATAGAAAAATATTTTTTGTGAAGGGTGCTTGAAAAACTCTTTAGGTGGTGCTGCAGTGTTGCCACTGAAAAATATTATCTGGGTGCTAAAACTTTCCAGACATTTACTGTAACATTAAAAGAAACTTATTTGAATAAATGTATTTAGTATGTACATATTAAATTCAATATTATCCAGTATCACTGGGTGTCAGGTAACATATACGTTTAATAACTTATTGTTATGATGATTATTAAGAGTAATCTGCAGTTAGAATCATAGTCTAAGATTGGTGAAAACATATTAATTCAAGACTTAGTGAAGAACTTAAGAATTATTAAGATAGTACCTTAAGGAAGGAGCCAGTTTCAAACAAGGTGGCTTTTTCTAAAATATTAAGATATTCAGGTTCAATAAATTCAGGGTTTCCAAATATTCAGTAAATCCTTTAGATAGGGCTCCAAGGGCTCCAAATAAGATTGTTATAACAGCGGATTTCTTTTTCCATAAATGTTCAACTTCTACAAGCGTTCAACAAATTACTATTATTGTTATTTCAATCTTTTGATCTTTTGGGGCAAATGTATATAACGTGGAAAGGGGGGAAGGTATTTGTAACTGCAAACAGCAGGAGAAAGTTTTTAAGCCAATTATAGACACAAAATGAAACCATTTCTCAAACAGTCGCTAAAAGAACAGAGAAAGAATAAATCCTTTATTTATTCTGTTCAACCAGAGGTAATGGGATTTTTTTTTTAAAAAAAAATACAAGCTTCGTGTTTTGGTGCTCGTCTCACACAGGTATATTGTAAATATTAATTTTAACTATTTTAATGAGCTCTTTCCTGAAGTAGTACACATTTTAAGTTTTTAATATATATATGTCAGAGACAAAAACGTGCTAAACTTGACCATTTTGTCATGATTTTGAGCTACTTTGTAAGGATCCATAGCATTCTACAGATGATGGTTACTGCTTTATTTAATCATGGATTATTTATGTTATATGGTATATGGCACTGCTCAGTATAATGTGGCCATATTTTTTAGGAAATGTTGAGAAAAGTCAACGCAAAGAAATACAGGGTTGTTCTGTATGAAGTTAGGGGCTTGGGGAGAATACAGTAGAGGCAGCTGGCTTGCAGTGATGGTTTTTAATTTGATAGTTTGTATAAAAGTGTAAGCAAAACAGATGTATAGTAACTTGTAAACAATTTTAAAGCAATGTTTTAGTATTTTAATAATGTACAATATATAAATATATATTATATATCAATATATATATCTATATATGGATTTGGAACTGAATTCACATCATGGTGCTACTTGGCCTGTTCTCTAAAAATAGTGTGCTAAAACTATGTTCAAATTATGTTTTAATGATGTTCCTACTTGTCATATACCTCAACTTTACTTGGCAGTAGGATTTTAAATGGAGATATATAAGATATCATGTTCCCCTGATTCTCTGCTTCGCTAATATTTGGGAAAAAGAAATTCTCACTACTTGATAACAAGTGTAACTTGAATTTTAACACATAGTTTTGTTCTAAAAAATTCAGGGATATATCCTCTCACAATTTCCTTAGTAAGCCAATGTATCATCTGTGTATGTGTATGTAAAATTTTATTGTACAGATTGATAAATATTATTGTTGAACCCTTTTTTAAAATTCTACTTTATTTTTGAGAATCTCAACTGGGTTTTTTTTAAATTCTGCTTCTAACTTCTACTTGTAAATGTATTGAGGGCAAATTTTGCAGAGTAAATCCATTTCTTATTTTTTATGACAATGGAAGTGCATTTTTAATATTGTAAACTTGGTTCGAGGTTTCTTACTTTACATCCTCCTCCTTTGCATGTTGCATATATAAAATAAACCATAGATTGCACTGAGCTGACAAGAGGACAAAGTGGGTATTTGGCAGCTGACCATTTACAAGAAGGTTGTGCCTTTTCCAAATTCTATAAATACGTTTTCAACTGTGATTGTGGTTTGATTTCATGGGCTTTCAAGCCAGAGTTTAAAGGGCAGAGACATTCATGGAGAAAAGACTGCAAGAAAAGACTACCAGCCGCTACAACTGTAGACTACCTTTAGAGTTGGAGGCAGCATATATCTGAATATTAATTGTTGAGACACAACATTTGGGAAAGACGTATTCTAGATGCAATATATTTGCATCCAATTGGTTTCTGTGAGAAAAGCAGGCAGGACTTGTTAACTTTTAGTCTAGCCCAGTTGGTCTTACATTAGGCGTGGGAATTTCTAAAGTATGGCAGTGCAATATTTATATATGTATATATATATATATACATACATAAGAATGTATGTAAAGGCTCTGATTCTTAAACAAGTTACTCGTATTTTTTTCCAGTCCCTATCAAGGGTATATGGGCATATCATGTCTGGGCTGCAGAAATCGAAATAATCACTACATGGCCGCAAGAGGTTCTCTCCCTGCCTTTGCTTCCATTTAGTAAATTATTTTGTCTCATCATTCTATCATCCAGACTTTTGCAACCCAGCTACATTATGCCCAAGGGAACCCGGTGCCCTTTGGATATCGCTGACCTTCCACCTAGAGCAGTTGTAGATCAGCAACATCTGGAGATGTTCCATACCCTTGTTTTTACACAATCAAATTTCCCCATGATTATCAAGTTGCATCAAGAGTTACCTTTGCAGGACCAATGCCTTCTCTTTGGTTTTTCTTTGAGTTTTATCTAGTTATAATTCTTAATTGAGCACATCATGATCAAGCATATGCAGTGCTACAACTACCCCAGCCCACTGCTCTGAGTTTAAATATACAAGCTTAATTATATCTTACACAGTCACCCCAAACTGAAGCTCTGAGGTACGTGTAGATGCCTTGGTTTGGGCAAGGGCTGTTACATTTTGAAATAATGACCACGATGAAACCCTTCTTCCTTTGAATATATCAGAATTCTCTCTTCACTGTTCTATAGATGTATAAGCGTTGCTGGATTGGAAGACTTGTCTAAAAGTTAATTGAACTTTAGTTATTCTTCCCTTGGGTCTGTCTGACTTAAAGTAGTGTTGATTAAACTACAAACCCAAACAATACAGGTAGTCCTTGCTTACCAACTGTTTTGTTTAGCAATCATTCATAACTGCAATGATTAGTAAACATCCTCCCATTTGCACCCATTGAAGCATCCATGTGATTGGTGCTGTTCATGTGCTTCAAAACCAGCATGCATTGATGACTGTTGCAGCATCCCACAGTCTCATGATTGTCGTTTGCATGCTTCACAACTGACTCCCACCACTGCATTTACAGAGAATGTGAAAGTGAAGTCAGAATCACAAGATGTCTCTCTTTGACAACTCCAACGATTTACTTGGTTCTAAGTTGGCAGTGCAACATGGTTTCTTAGTGACTGGAACGCTTAGAGACAAGAGTTGCCAGTCCCAATTATCATTGGTAAGCAAGGACACACCTCTGTATGTTAGGCAGCTTTCCGATTTTTCCTACCTGGTGCAAAAACAATTTACGTGCTATTGTCACTGGTAGATTCCACATAATTTTACGTTCATTGTAAGTGGAAGCACATTGTGTAATTTTAGTATCATTTTTGGGATGCAGTGGTCCATTCCAAGTATAGTGCAACCTGTGTATGGCCCTTTCCATATCTATAAGGCCATCTTTGTGTCTTCCCTTGCCAAATTGCTTACAAACAGAAGGCAACTCCTTTGAGGATGAGATGTCAGGGTGAGGAGGAGAAAGGCATCCTGTGAATGAAAATTGTGATACTAATGAAAACATGCATAAGAGTGAGGCCGAAAGACAAAGCAAATACAACATAGCTTGTATAGGATTATCAGGTTGAATATAGCCATACTTGAAATGTTTCTGAGTGGTGTCAACTCTACTTGAATGATTGTTTTCTTCAACTTGATTAATGTGCAGCAGCATTAAAGTTCACTATTAAACATAGTGGCTACCTTTTATAGAGAAACTCCCAACAGTTTGACACTAAGATTATTGCCTTTTTTTAATGTGTGCATTTCTAAGTTTATGTTCTGCTGTTTGGGTATTTGTTTGGTTTACTCTCAGTTGAATTTTATTTTGTCCATTGAAAATCTGAGAATGGTTATAAATATTGTAAGTATTGTAATGAATGCAGGTTATTTGAAAAGCTGTTTTATTATATCATTCCTGATAATGCTGAAATGTGGGTGTTTTTAATAAAATTTATATTTATTTAATGCACTCTGTCTCGGAGAACATGTTTGCCAGATTCAATCCTTCTCTAACTTTCACTTATTCAGTACTTAAAAATAAGTTTTTAAAAAGTGGATGAGCCTTCTAAGGATCCAATGGCTGAATGAGAATGGTAACTGTTTGGTTATATTTGCTTGGGGAAAGCAGTACTGCTTCAAATACGTGGTTACATATAAATCTATTCACAAAACCGCAATGAATGTAAATGTCATTATTTTTTTCTGATGGAAACTTCAGAGAATTAATGAAGTATACCTATGTGGCTGGTGAGAATTTAGAAGATGGGACAGACCACTGATGAGATCTAATTTTTTTTTACTACCGATTCTGTGGGCGTGGCTTGGTGGGTGTATTGTGGTTTGGTGGGCATGGCAGGGGAAGCATACTGCAAAATCTCCATTCCCACCCCGCTCCAGGGGAAGTATACTGCAAAATCCTCATTCTCTCCTAACTCCTGGGAGAAGTATATTGCAAAATCTCCATTCCCACCCCTCGAATGAGCCAGCCAGAGGTGGTATTTGCCAGTTCTCCGAACTGCTCAAAATTTCTGCTACCAGTTCTCCAAACTGCTCAAAATTTCCGCTACCGGTTCTCAAGAACCTGTCAGAACCTGCTGGATTTCACCCCTGGGACAGACTGCTTTTTAATAGTGACCAAAGTGGACCTTAAGAAAAAATTGAGCAGAGAAATGGAAGTGTGAAAGATGCAGCATTAATGACTTAAGTAATAACAGACACACGTCCTGTATGAAAAGTGTGCATAGGTAGATTAACTGGATAAATAGAAAACGGACAAAGAAAAGAGGTGGTGTAAACTTCTTAGAATAGTGGGAAAATAATTATAGAGTGCAACAAAACTTTGTGGAGTTACACTAGTGCAAAGTATGAAAAATCCAGCTCAGTGGAGGTTGTGAATCAGTAAGTT
>JANHFP010007714.1:152317-163084 GCA_032468135.1 Calamaria suluensis | reverse complement strand
GCATATCATCCTCTTCATTTTGTTCAATAACTTCAAGCCCACGACTTGCCAGGGAAAGAAATGGAGCATATCCACCTTGGATCTGCCTGTTCTGGGAAGGCAAGTCATAGCATCCGGGGCCCAGGTGGGGGCTCGTGCAGCCCACCGTCAGAGGGAAAGAGCGAGGAGTCCGGTCGTACATGTCGGCGGCTCGCGGGCGGCAGGCGCGCAGCCGTCGCCATGGCGACCGCGCGCGCCTCACGCGCCGCCGCCGGGCCAGCCCGAAAACTAGCCCCGCCCCCTCGAGACGGTTAGTTTGCTTCC
This sequence comes from Calamaria suluensis, assembly GCA_032468135.1. Lineage (NCBI taxonomy): Eukaryota > Metazoa > Chordata > Lepidosauria > Squamata > Calamariidae > Calamaria > Calamaria suluensis. The sequence continues at coordinate 162,781 of JANHFP010007714.1, read as the reverse complement.
ACGGCCGCAACGGTTCCTCGCCCCCCTTTTTCTCCGGGCAGAGGTTAGCCGACGGCGTCCTCTCGTGTCGCAGTACCTCATGGATACTGACATGGATAGCGTCCTTGCTATCGTTTTTAAAAATTTATTTATTTGTCGATTACATATTAGGTAATATATATATATATAAGCATATGTATAAATTGGATATAAAATTGAATACCAATAAAGAAAAATATTAGGACAGGAACGGTAGGCACGCTGGTGCTCTTATGCAGGCCCCTTGTTGGATATGTACGTTAGAGCTGCCCGATGCGAGTAGTCCTCGTCCGTCTTCCAACAGATCCTTTAGATCAGGGGTTCCCGAACCTGTCAGCTTTAAGACTTGTGGACTTCAACTCCCAGAATTTTCCAGCCAGCCAACTATGCTATTCAATTCTGGGAGCTGAAGTCCACAAGTCTTAAAGCTGCCAAGTGTGGGAGCCTCTGCTTTAGACCGACCGTTACAAGGGCGCTGAAAGAAAGTGATCTTTCACACGTATGACTCTGACCGCATCCCCATGGTCACGTGTTTTACATTTGGATATTGGGCAATGGTTCTGGGGTCATGTGATCACCTTTTGAAGCCTGCCGACAGTCAATGGGGAAGCCAGATTCACTTAACAATGTTACTGGCTTAGCACTCTTTTTCACAGTTACTGACTGTTGCAGTATCCCCAATGGTCAGGTGGTTTGCATTCTGATGTTTGACACCTGGTTCGTATTTTTATGACCCTTGCAGTGTCCTGGAGTTACGTGATCACCTCTTGCACCCTTCTGACAGTCAGAGTCAATGGGGAAGCCAGAATCACTTCACAGTGATGTTAGTGACTTAACAACTGCAATGATTCACTTAACAAATGGTAAGAAAAGTCATAAAATGGAAAACTCAGTTAACAAATTTCTCACTTTGTTAACTGCTGCTGTCAAGGGTTTAGAAGTCATGTCCTGTGACTGCTAGGCCTTGCCAGTGAGTTTGTAATGGAACACTTTGCATTTATAGTCTCATATCCTGGACCTTGGTGAATTAGTGACCCTGCTCAGGGCCTGGAGGAACATTGTCCATGGGGTCGTGGTGGGTCGGACATGACTTCGCAACTAACAACAACAACTACTCAATATTGGGTCACCAGCCAGAAGAACTTTAGTTAACAATTCGCTTTGGAGTTAGAATGGTCCTGTTCTTGACTCAGAATAGTTTGGTTTCCTAGGTTTAAACAATAGTTGGGGTTAGAAATAACTAAGTGAGCCCAATCTCTGTAAACAGATACTGTATACTGGCATTGCATGCAGTTTGGCCATAAATTCAGCTTAACTTGATTAATTTTGCATTTAAACTTTTATATAATTAATTTAAATTTAACATTCAAATTTAATAAAATTGTACACCTGTTTAGTACTAAATCTCTCAGAATTTAATGGATGTGTTGTCAAATGTCTTTAGGATTATAGCTACAATTTCTTTGTTTTGATCTAAAATTTAAACTTCTAGTATTCAGTTATGACTCCAGTTCAAAAGGAATAGATCCACACTTTTCTTTAAATTTAGGCTGTTGAGGGAAAAAGACAGCTTTGACCTTCAGCATTTACTTAAAAAGCATATTTGCACAGCTAAGCTGTGAAATGTTAAACTAAAAGCATGCTCAGGTGCACCTTTTCTTCCCGCTGTCTCTCAAAAAAGTATCCAATACATTACCATACATGACTGGATCGTCTGTATTTGTCTTTGTAAATGAAAAATGTGCTATTCTAACCAAAAGGAAAATTTATTCATATATATATATATTGTTTAGTTTCCTATATTCATGTATATATATGTATACATGTATATGCATACTTCACTTTCTCCTTTTCACTTATTTTATTGTCACCCTGGGGAAGGGATTAGTACTGAACCAGGGAGTTTAATGGTCAAGCAGAGTTTTGAAAACAGGTCTCCCACAGACCTTCTAACCACAGTGCCATGCTGATTCTCTCACTGGTAATTAAATAGCAATCTTTAAAATAAGATTAGTCTTCATAAAAGCAGTAGGAAGATTGCCACCTAGCTGCCTTTAGGGTCACTATTTAAAAAATCCACCATCTATTTAATGTCACTTTTTAATATAGTGAGGAAAAATTACTTCATTTAATATTATGAGCACAGTGGTAGGTGGTATCTATTCCTATTGTTTTCAATCAATACTTAGAGCAATTAATTCTTCCCTGTTTCTTTGTAGTAATGCTAGGGTGCCTATGATGTAGTTTAATATCTGAAGCCATAATTTAAAATGTTTAAATACATAGTGTAATGATAAAGGAGGGGGTGCTGTAAATCATTACACAGTGTGGCAAGAATGGACACAAATATGAATTAAAGTCTGATCCTGCTTTTAATTAAGGTGTTGTTTTTAGTTCTATGACTTGAATTCCTTCTGTGTATTTGGTTATCAACTAATCTTTTCTAAATTTCTGCTAATAAAACCAATAAATTTCCCCAAAGACATCTTGGCTTACCATAATTACCTCTGTGCTTGCATTCATAATTAAATAATCTATTTTACAACATGGCTTATTTTATGCTTGCATAACAAGACATTCAACATTTGTCATCATGAACTGCTTCAAAAGTCATTATGATCCAGATGGCTAATCCACTGGTGTCCATTTCTGCTCTACAAGGAAAACAGAAAACATATTAAGCTATTTTAATAAAATGGGGAATGTCACCATGGAATTAGTCATTGCTTTCAAATTCTAAGCAGACTGATGAAGGATTTTACATACTCAAAAATTATAAAGAGCCAAAAATAGTTAATTCTAGAAGTACAATAGCAAACTGACAGCCACTTCTCTTGTCTAAACCATGGTCTACCAGCCACAGTGGCTGGATCACATGAAACACTAAGCCAAAATCAAACAATATCATGACATAGTATCTCACTTAACCACAGTAGTAATATGGTTTATTTTACTTTAACTTAGAGTGTTCTGTGAAATTAGCTATTGATTGTTTATTATGGCGTTTAGCTTACTATAATAGAAAACAATTACTGGTATTTATCAACCATAGTAAAATAAGCAATGACTTTGCATAACATCTGAGTCATCTAGGTTTCACATGCAGTAAATATATTAAGTCATAATATATTTTGGTGTTTGGGTTAACATTTTATAATCTATTGCAAACAAATTGTTGTGGTTTGTAATTTATGGCTGGCTGTGTTTTGAAATCAGTGACCAGCATGTACAGTTGTAACTGTCCTATTCATAGTACCATAGACCACAAGGGTGAGCATTGAATAATTAAAGGCAGGAAATTTTTAAAAGGAAGAATTTACTTTTGTTTTCTTCTAATGCTCAAAATATGTAGAGGCTGTCCACTAAAAGCTACTTTAGATGTTCCAATTGAAAGATCTATAATATAGATCTGTTATCATTACCCATTATTCTTAGGTTCCCATTATTTCTGTGCTTTGCTGCTCTTTCTAACAAAGCTTGAGGCTTAAATGTTATTGCAGATACATTGTTACATTGCAGTATCCCTTAATACTTTTTATTTGTATAAGTATGCCTAATACTGAATACCTTACTGCTGGGCTGATTTTGGAGTTTTCCTGGCTATTTGGGGTTTTCAATCTCCCTTTCTAGGCAGAAAGGTTGTTCTGGGAAGGGTGAGAAATTCTTGGCCTCTATGAAAACCATCAACTTATTCCATGAAATTTCAATCTTGGCTCATACAATCAGCCATATGTTACTTTTCACGTCAGAGTTGTTATACAATCTGAAGGAGTTTTAAGGAGTCTTCTTTCTGGAATGATATCCCCCCCCATTCCCTGAGATCCATGTAACTCCCACCTTGGTGAAGTTCTGAAAGTCTTTAAAACTTTGGCTGCTTTGCTTTTTGGGGCTATATATGAGATATAACTGTAAACCAGCAAGAGTTATTTTAGAGTGAAGCATCCTCCAAACCTAATCATCCTCACCATCATCCTTTGCCATAATCAGTCCTTGGTCTTGAGTGGAGCTGTTTGTCACTGGCTATCTCTACAGGGTTCAAATGGCCAATCCTTACTAACTCATGTACCCCACTGGCTGTTGGGGATTCTCCCGGCAACCTGGCAGGCAATTATGCCAAGTATTTAGTCAAAATCTGAAATTCAGAAGCAACCAGAGTTTTGGCTATGATTGCCACTGATATCCTTTGCAAGTTGCAGACTTTCCAGAACAGGAGGACATGTCAATAGTTACTTACACCTTATCACTGCTAAGATAGACTTCTCCATCAGGCTACCTTTACACAGAGATGCCCTTGAAGTTTAATTAAAAACTATACATGTTGGAAAAAGCAGTGGCCTGTCTGCATACTGTCAGATGAGTGCTTAATCATATAGTGCAATTTTGGACATATTACATTATCTTCCAGTAATCTTCAAGTGCATTTCAAAGTGAACATTTTCACCTGGCTCCCTTTAAAATGGATTCCTTTGAATAAAATCAGAACTAGAGATGCTTAAAGTACCTTTGAAACATTAATTTGCTGGAGGAGGCACTAAGAGTTGTCTTTTTCTATTGCTCATTTGAAATAGTCATCCCCCACCTTACTCCAGATCTATAGTGCCCTTTCCAGCTTGTACTTAAGAAAGCTAGCAAAGTGGTTTTGGTTCCAGAATAATTGATGTGCAAAAGTTGTTGCCATTATTCAGATGCTGCTGATATATATTTGTTTGTTTTGTTTTATTTTATTCTGCAACTATGTTTCCCCGAAAATAAGACCCTATCTTGTAGTTTTTTGAACCCTGAAATAAGAGCTTGGCCTTATTGCCATGCGCTCAAAACCCGATTGGGCTTATTATCAGTGGATGTCTTATTTGGGGGTAAAACAGGGCATGTGTTTATGTACTATTATATTGGAAACCTCCAGAAGCCATTTGAAGTCTAGCAGCCTATAAACACTAAAAATAAGTAAATATACATATTAATCCCCCCCCCAATGTTTGACATGACACTCCTTAGGAATGGCATATGTGTGGATCTTCTGCCAGATTGGAATTCTTATAACATTTAGTTGATTTTGACTGATCTTGGAAGTTATTTTGATGGAAGACTACCTTAAAATATGATTGGAAGTTGGGAAAAAAACCTTCCTCCTGAGGAAAAAAAATAGGTTTGTGGGGTTGCAAAGAAAACTATATGGATATGTCACAAAGTCACCAGCAGTTGAGCGCAGCTTGGAATCTATTTCTTTTTATTCAGAATAGACTGCTGGGAAATGAGTTTCACCAAGGAAGGATGAGTCTGCACAATATATTGTATCCATGGACAGTAACTAGGAAAAATAGTTATACTAATACATTGTAATATAGTTGTGATAATCTAGGCATGATTCAATTAGGTCTTCCCAGTCTTCTCCAATACTACCAAGAAAGTAGGAATGTTCCTGGTAAATTATATATGGGTTTATTATGTTCAAACCAGAAATAGTTTCATATGTAGTTAGGCCATTCAAATATTCTGAGTTTATGGTGGCTGCTTTTTTATTTTTACTTCAAGTTTGAACATTTATTCATGATTTCTATAAAACCAATGACAGATTTTGAAAATGTAAAGAAATGCCTATTTCCAAGGGAAGTTCTGCACTTGTGAAAAGTCACAGTATCATATTGACAATTGTGAATGAAGAGTAGGAGGCTCCAGTGACTCATTCTTCTGATTAAAAGGCAGGCTACATAGTAAAAATGTATGAAGACCTCCACCTCTTCAGTGAAAGTCTATAGAATCTGACATTTAAAATGCCTACACTAACTGCATTTCCATTTGGCATATTTCTCTGCAGTTGAAGAGCATACAAGCTTTCTATCCAGTTCTCATTATTGCCTTTAACCAAAATTTACTCAAAATACAAATGAAAATCAGAAGGCATCCACATTCATTCTGTCAAATGTGAACCATAAAATTAAATACAAACATGCAGAATCAATGGTACACTATTGGCTGTAACAAAAGAATTTTTTTCTCTTATATTTTAGGGATCGTTTTTCTTCTCCTGCCATTGTCTCTGTAAACATCCATCTCTTCTTGAAGCTACCTGATACAAATATATACTATTGATCTATACTATTTTGTAGGGGTGTTTTTTTGTTATTGAAAACCACACCTAAAACTGAAGTAGATAGCAAGAATATGTATTTCTACTCACTAATGAAAGCATAAATAAAAGTTTTAGGAGGAAACTGATCTATCACTAATCAACAGGCAGATCATATTGGCCTTTGATCTATAATGTGATCCAATTTAAGTTTAGGGAATTAGTAGATTCTCTGGACAACAGTACTGCAGTACAACTGAATCTATGCACAAGCATGAGCAAGCCTTTGAAGTCAATCCCTTTCAGCTCCACTCAGTGCTATAATACATTACTTTTAGGTTAGATTAATAATAGATTAATATCTCATTTCAAATCAAAACCCTTCCCTGAATAATCAGAAAAATTGGTTTGATAATGACTTAATGTTTTTTTTCAGAATTATCATTTCCATTAAAATGCGCTTTGTGAGGGGAATAGCCACAGACCTTCTAAGCATTATTGATAAAACATCCTATATACACTTCATTATATCTTCCTTTGACTTTCAGATTTAACATATACTTAGGAAGATACAAGACATGCCCTTTCAAATGTTGTTAACCCCAATATCTTTCACTATAGGCATAGCAAAATGGCCACCTTAAAAGTTCTATCCTTCAATCAGTGAGCTATCAGAAACCTATTCAAGCATGAATTGCTCTATTATTGCTGGTCTTGATTTTGCCTCCATAATTAGGCTGGAGAATGTTCTCTTTACTGTTGAACAAATTGAAGAAGTTATTAATGATTTCCCCTGAGTTGGCTTCATCTCCATCCAAGAATTAACTGTCAGGTAATTCAGACCAAAGTGATAAATACTGATGGTTAAGTTGTTAACATAATAGAGATAAGTAGTTGTATATTTTTAATAGGTTTTATATGTGTGTTCATTTTTTCATCTTTTTTTTGTTGTTGTTGTTGATGTATCATTTTAAATGTGTATTATTTGTGTAATGTTTTTATATGCTAATACTTAATAAAAATTATTTTTTAAAAAAGAATTAACTGTCAGGTAAAATAACCACTAGTTGCTCTTCACTGGTGCGGTGCAGATAAGTAAATATCCCTGGGATCTTTAGAATCTATCAGGTTATCTGGCAAACAGGTTGCAGGTGTGGATATATTTTTTTAATTATTAAATGTACATATCACCATCACATTGACTTTGGACAGCTTATGATGAAACCATATTGTAAAATATTAAAGACGATAAATATATTAAAGTCAACAGAGAATTAGCTACAATGTGGGACTATAAAATGAGATGAACGTGGGATCTTTGATTTAATCCACTAACCCCTTCCAGAATAGCACACACTAAGGCCCCAGGTTTTAAGGCCCTTTCAGAAAGTCAAGAGCAGGGGTGTCAAACTCACATCATTACGGTGGCATCACATGACATATCGGGACTTTTCCCTTTGCTAAACTGGGCATGGGCCAGCATGGGCGTGGCATGGATGTGGCTAGCACATGACGCATCCAGCCCATGGGCCTGGTGTTTGACAGCCCTGGTCAAGAGGATGATGGCAGAACTTGCCTCCAGGACTGCAGTGTTCAAAAGGCTGGGAAGCATAGCAGAAAAAGCTCTTCCCCTGGACCCTGCCAGCTGGATTTCCTTGGCTGACCAGGTCCACAGGTCCTTCTGCTGGCACGAGTGGGGTAGGCCACTCCCATTGGGGTGAGATAGTTCCTCTAGGAACCTGGATTCACATTATCAAGGCTAACATTGATATTTAGTGAGGTAATGAATGTCATTTCCACATTTGAACAGGGCATCAGAGTTTCAACAATATAGTAGATTTTTCATCTTGCTTCATTCCATTTGTTTTCCTGCATAACATATTCAGAGGGAAATGGCCTGAGCTCAAATATTAACTTCCTATTAAAAAAAACAATATTTCAAACTTATTCCTCATTACATATACCTTATCTAATCACTATGTCAACTGTGTCCATTTTATTATTAATTTCTATGTCTATTATTAATAGAAATAGTTGACATAGAGTGAGTGATTAAACAAGGTATATATAATGAAGAATACCTTTAAAATACTGTTTTTAATAGGGAGTTAATATTTGAAGTCAGGCCATTTCCCTCTGACAATGTTATATAGGAAAACAAAAGGGATGCACAGTGCTCTAATTAAGAAAGATTAATTAACTAGAGCACAGGGCTCTACCGTAGTTAAGAACAATTAGAGCCTGACTGTAGTTAAGGAGTAGGCCTCAAATGTCTTGTGAGGAAAAGTAAAAAAAAAAAAGGTTTCCTTTCTAAGAACTTGTGTCTTTCATGAGAAACAAACTAGAAAATACCTCTGATTAATTTGTGTGAGATCAACTCAAAGGGGATAATTGGCATTGACCTCGTATTTCCACTTTCAGACAACTTAGAAATATGAGTTCATTAATTCCATAAATTAATTTAATCCATTCCAGCTTCAGAAGAAGTGCTGTGACAACAATTCCATAGTGTTGCTTCTGTGGCTGCAAAGCAGTGGGTTGCAGTGATGGGACTGCCCCCTTTGACTTCAGCTCCACCTCTGAGGGTCTATTCTTCCTCCAGAAACCCAATGCTTCAATCTTTTGCTGCTTCTCACATCCTTTCTGCTGAACCAAGGGGCTAGTTTACTTTCCTCATCTTGACACACCATAGATAGAAAGTTAATGTGCCAAAATTAAGAGCCACCTGTTTCTACTTTTGGTATTCCTCCATTATCTAGTTTTGGAAGCATCGCCTGATACAAGAAAAGAAAGCAGCCGTGCAAAGCAGGCTGTAGTGAGAAGAACATATGTGGCCAACATATGTGGCCTGCATCATCATCTAGATTTATCACAATTATTTTTGGAAAGAGAGTATTTTTAGGTATGTTTTGTCCAAATTACTGTATCATTCCATAGCATTTAATGCTACAAATAATGGCTGTTGAGCTGCAACTAGACTTTGTTGAAAATTTGGTTGACATTTGATGAAAATTTTGTTGAAAAATTTGAAAAATTTCCTGACTATAAGATCTCTGTAGCAGTAGAATAGTCTACCTATAGCTCTAAGTTTTCCATCTCTGGAGGTTTTTAAGAAGCTATTCTTGAGGATGGTTTAATTGGATTTTCTGCACACTGCAGAGGGTTGGATTAGATCCTAGAGACTTCTTCCAATCCCACAATTCTAGGATGTTGCCTTCAGAGGTGGGTTTCAGCAGGTTCTGACTAGTTCTGGAGAAATGGTAGCGGAAATTTTGAGTAGTTTGGAGAACCGGTAGTAAAAGGTCTGACCCTGCCCCCATCTATTCTCTGTCTCCCAAATCCCAGCTGATCAGAAAGAAATGGGGATTTTGTAGTAACCTTCCCCTGGAGTGGGGTGGAAATGGAGATTTTACAGTATCCTTCCCCTGCTATGCCCACCAAGCCATGCCATGTCCACCAAGCCACACCCACAGAACTGGTAGTAAAAAAAAAATTCAAACCCACCACTCATTGCCTTGGTACATCTATTACTGGGAGGAACTGGATTTCTGGCGCCAACAAAGCTATAAAAAATCTACTCTTCTCTCTCCTTTTTTCCCCCTACATGAGGTAATAAAATGTTCTTTGCAACCACTGAAAGAAATGCTCTTTATTTTGAAAGCTCGCCTAGAGAGATTATATCACACAGATATACAACCTTAAAGAAAGCTATGAAGTCTTCATCTTTGAGAACAGATTATGGAACACAGTAGCACTAATTCATACATGAAAAGGAATGACTCATCCATTGCTCAAAGTTATCTAAATGCAGGCAGACAAAACCGAAGTCATAACATTCATATGTGATTTGAAAAACTAAAAAAGGATGCCTTTTATATTCATGTGGCAGTTCATAACCTTAATTATGTTTCCCAAGCATCTTGATGAGATATTGTTCCTTCAAATGGTTCTTACAGGTCTCAAGGATTACAGAGGATTACAGAGGGTTTTATTATTATTATAATTTTAAATCTTGTAGATTTTTCTTTCAAGAAGAGATAACTATTCATTAAAAATGACATATTGCATATAATTAAGGAGACCAGATTTTAAACATTTGTTAGGTGGGACACCATTGACGAGGGTGCTCTGCGCATGCGCAGTAGAGCACGTTCTTCTGCACATGCGCAGAGAGCACATTGCACATGCTCTCTGTGCATGCCCAGTAGAGCGCGAACAGCACGTCCCGTCTCTTAGCTCTGCCCTGGAGGAGGCGGGGCAAGTGGGTTGGCAGTCGAGGATGGGGGCGCCGGCACTCACGACTCCTTTGTTCTCCCTTGGTCTGCTTAGGGAGTCCAAAAGCAGTGGGTGATAACTAAGTCCTATTGGCCAGAGACTGA
>JANHFP010007714.1:80338-92080 GCA_032468135.1 Calamaria suluensis | reverse complement strand
GGTTGGAGACCCCTGTCTTAGTAGGCTTCTGGAATGGAAGCACTGCTTTTCTTTTCAGATTGTTCCTTTGCACTTTATACAGGCCGAATGTTTACTCCCCCGTCTTTATACAATTTTATACTATGCAGTTTGCATGGATCTGCTTGAAAGACGCCACTTTTTTTTCCCCGCTCCCTCCCGTTTCCCCTACCAGCCAAGTGGTGCCTTGATAATGTCTGCATTCATTTCAGCTTCCATAGACAAAAGGGAGCAGCTGTTCCCAGAAAAGGCCCAGCGGGGGAAAAATAACAGTCTTACCTCTCGTTTGACAGAATCTCTTCACAAGGAAGTGCAAAGCCTGACTTTCCTAGAAGTCGTATCAAAACTCCGCAGCCACGAGAACAAAACGGTGGCCCAGCAGGCTTCCCTCACAGAGCAGAGACTCGCTGTGGAAAGCTGAGGAAGGTGTGGGGGGGGGGCCACCGGATCCACATTAGCATCGTGTCACCGATCTCACCTCTTGTCCTGTCCTGCTGCTGTTACCATGTTTTTTTTCCACTGTCACTAATGCATGCGTGTAGCATCCCCCCCCCGCCCCAACACTGCACTGTTGCTAGGTACCTCTCGCTCAATAAGGTTTCTAAAACATTCATAGCCAGTTGTCCATAGGATCCTGTCTTTCATACCCATCCAGCAGCCGCATAACATCCACTCTGCAAGCCTTGTCGTCGTTCTCCTTGTATTCCTGTTGCTTGGGCCACATACTAGAATGTGCATGTCGTAGTCCTATAATAATGTAAAAGTGGTACAACCGTGATGACACCTCCCCCTCGGGCTCCCTGCTCTCCTCAGTAGAGGCAGCAAGACTGTTGAGATGAGATTTGAGGGGGCGTCCCTCTCTCTTTTTGCTGCTTTAGATACGGAAGAGGGAAGAGGGAAAGAAGTCTTCTGCTGCTCATTCACTGGTCTTGCCTCCCGATGTCAATCCTGTGGTACCTAGAGATAAAAATCAATAAAATCCAGTGCTCTCACACGTTTCCTTGTGGTCTGTCTTTGTAGCCTGGTTTATTGCCGTGGAGCCTTCAAAAACTAGCCGTATGTTGGTGGCATAAGCTATACCAGAAGAAAATGTGCATCCGAAATCATAGGTACTTTTTGCTTGCTTTCAGATGCACTTCTCTTTTTTTTGGTCCCATGCTGATAGCACCAGATTCTGAACAAATAGAGAAAATGGTGTTCTCCTTCTGAAACCCCCATTTTGCTCTTGCTCTACAAATGCAAAACACTGGGGGTTGTTTGCACGCTTTTGAAATGAGGCTGAAGTCTCCCTTTTGCCCATTGCTTTAATTCACTTTGAATTAACTTAAGCAATAGCCACTTGGTTCGAGTGCTGCAGCAGATTGGGTTTAAAGTAACTTTAAATCACAGGTTCCCATACTTAGCAGCTTTAAGACTTGTGGACTTCAACTTCTAGAATTCTGAGAGTTGAAGTCCACAAGTCTTAAAGCTGCCAAGTTTGGGAACCTCTGCTTTAAATGAAGTTTTAAGTCACACAAATTTTAGACCTGCTGTCCCCATCTTTTCATTTGGTGAGAAGTTAGTAATATTTTCTAATCAAAGCAGTTTTGTCAGTCTGGTCTTTATGCAAGATTGGTTTCAAATGCAAGATTCTGCAAGCCACAAATTATATAATCATCCTGACACGTTCATTAGAAAGTCAGCTACAAGAGGGAGCAGGGATTGAGTCAGTAATATGTGTATTTGTTATACACTAAGTATTTGTTAGTATGAACATGCTGAATTAAACTACAACCGAGATTAAGAGGCAGAACATTTAATTTAAAATAAATTATCCCATATTCTGCAAAAAGGAGGCATGCCAACTCAGTAGATTTTATCTAAATATTGCTTTTTTTAACCTAAGCAAGAGCTTTTTTCAATCATATATAAAATGGTGAGGCTACTTCCACTAACTTTCTTCTCCTAAATCTTTTTGATTTGAGATTGACTCAGCTGTACGGATATACATTCACAATTTCAAAATCTGAAAGCTGACCAGGTGGTCTTTTCAGAAGTGCTTTTAAAATATTAGGGATGTTTTCCTGAACTGCCTTAATTCTGCATCAAGGATTACTCAATTCTTCAATTTATCTGGTTTACAAGTTTTCAATAGATCTATACAGTAAAACCTCTGAAAGTTGGCTACCCAAGGGACTGAAGGGAAGTGCTCAACATACAGAACAATTGTGCCAATATGTACATGTGTATCATTTTATTGTCAGCTTTTATTAGAGAATGACATAAACACACAGTGAAAACACAGGAAAATCATTCATACAATACTGTATCATACAAAATGCATTTATAGAAGTATTGTTTTCTCATGGTTTAATCTTTCTGAGAAAGACTGTTTTAGTCTATTTCTTATTCTTGTTATGAAGGTAAGCAGAGCAGCACTCTCAAATCTGGCTACACCACTTAGCATACCTGGGCATTTTTCCACAACAAATGACTCTTAAGTGCATTATCAAATGACTGACGTCCTCTTCTTTTGGAATATCTGCAATTTCTGTGTCCTCCTCAGTTAATTCTTCGGCTTCATCAGTTTCTTCCGGCACTTTTCTGCTGGGCCATGCCTCGGTCAGTACTGCTTGGAAAATTGCTTCCGGGTCAGGGTCAGGGTCAGGCCAGAGTTAGGGTTAGGATTTTGCTTCTGCAGATAGGTCTGCATTTTAGCAATAACTCGCTGCAGAAGCTGGGCTCGGCACTGCATTTTGAATGTTTTTATGATGCCTTGATCAAGAGATTGAATTTTTGATAGTGTTTGAAGGCAAAAAATTCACTTTCACATTTGTAAGAAGATTCACTTGGACTAGGACGATTGTCCACTACAAGGGGAGTAGACCATTTCTTCACTTCTCAGTCAATACCTCTTATCCACTCCTCAAATACAGCACCAGTCATCCGTGCAGATTTGTTAAGATTTCTAGGTGATGGAAAGGTCTTTGGATGGCAGGTTCTTGAAGGAGCGTGGCTTTGCCAATTTCCCAATCACCAAAGCTTTCAGCTTCTCTCCGGTTAAGCTAGCGCACAGAACTATGAAACATTCTTTTCCACTCTTCCATTTGTCATCCCTCATAACAAGGCTGCCCGGCATCCCTTTGAAAGGGAGTCCATACCTGTCAGTGTTAAAGAGGTTGTCATCTTTACTGCCGAATCAGTCAAAAATATTGTATTCTTTGATGTACTTCTTGAAAGACGGTCATTGCTACCAATGCTGTATTTCACTTTTCTTGCCCTTGGTGTAGACTGGACTCAACTGGTCAAGTTATACACTAGAGAGTAAATTAATACCGTGTGTCAAGGTCCAGGTGGTCAAGATACCGCTTACAGAGGTGGTCAATATAGAGAGGTTGGCTTTCTACTGTGTACATATAGTGTACATCCAGTCTATGAAAATTAGGTCAACTTAGGGAGGTCAGTATAGGGAGGTGGTCAACTATTGAGGTTTTACTGTACTATATTTTCTTTTTCCTATTTATACATTCAGTACCTCAACAAGCAGGTGATCTGGCATCTGCCGAATGTTTTGAACTTCAATTCTGCCAACAAAGGAACCAACCAAGATTTCTGGGAGTTCTGACCCAATGATTTAATAGAATATATTTCTATTTATTGCAAATGAAAACAAAGATTCTTGGATCTAAATTACCGTACATGACTTTTTCTTTACAAGGAGCTTTTATGACAGGAGCTCATCAGAGATTCATTAATCACAAATGCAGTATTTTATCACATTCCATCTCAGCATCTGTTTATTTTCCCACACATCCAGTGAAATGTTTAAATTGAACTTTTATCTATGTGAGAACAAGGAACAGAGCCAAAGTGTCACTCCATTTTATTTGTAAAACTAATCATACTAACAAATTGCATATAAAATGATTTATTTCAAGTAAAATACAGAATACTGCACAACTAGTAAAACTATGTTCATAAATGTATTAAAACATTCTGAAAATTTTCTTTATTAAAAAAAAAGAACAAAGAGCATGATGCATCTCACTTTCAATACCTTAAAAACTTGACACAAAATAGTTGTGTTAATTTCATGTAAAAGTTCAGTTTTTGTCCACTGAAAGCTGCATGGCTACCGTATAACACATCTAGTGTGAAAGAAATGATAAATTAGATAAAATATATCCACTCTGAGATCAAATAGGAGCATGTGGGAGTGAGATGACAAAATCTCAAGTCAAGCTGTACAGGCATGCACTTTCCTTGTAACAATACTTTCCATTATCAGTAAGTGTAATTGGCATTTACAATCAATTCCGCAATGTACAAGACTTTCCACATAGGTAAAGTACATTCAAATACAGTCAAAAGCGTAGGGGGAACCACAATGGTAACTACAGTCATTGCCTTCATTATGACATGCAATGGTTTAGGAGGTTGGCAGTTAATACAGCATATCTAAACCTGACTTAAGTTAGAAAGCCCCATCTCCAATTTTCTGAAAATAAACAGAAATACTTGTTCCAGGTAGACTTCTGGCTAAGCACTGCAGTTCTAACTTTTATGGTCAGTTACATGCTGAATGAAGTTTCTAATCAGGGTACCTCTGGGAATGTTGGGAAGGAATTCTGGGAGTTTAAAGACCAAGGCAACTTGCTGAGGAGAGCTGTTTTATATTTTTATATAAATTGATTTCATAAGACCAATTCTGAGATTTAAATTATGCTCCCTAGGCAGGCCTTTCTGCATGTCTTGCTCTGTAAATGCACAAATAAGGTACACTAACATTTCCATTCCGGCAAAGGTGAGTCTGGGATATCCTGTACAATACTTAAGGGTGTATGTTCTCTTTCTGTGTTGTATGCAATTCACAGAGAGGCATAAAACAAGAAAGCACAGTTATACAAGACTAAGGGGCAACACCAGCATATGCATGCTGAAAAATCCATGTATTTTCATCCATGATATAACCTTACAGTGTTGGGAAAAAAAGCACAGGAATTAAAATTGCCTCTTCAACCTGATTTTTTTTAAAAAAGTCAGGCATAACACCTCATTCTTCCTTTAGAATGCGTCAAATTCAGGAATTAGTCTTTCAAATGAAAATTGAGGATACATTTTCTGTACAGTAAATCCATTTAAAAATTCATTGGTACTTAAAAAAAGAAGTGAGCTGCAGAAGAAAAATATGGGCAGGATTGTGGAGTAAAGGTAAGTCTGCCTTAAAATTCGAAAAGATGGCGTGATGTTTTTTAACCTGTCTCCATATATCAAACAAGTTGCTTTCCCTGTGACTTTCTCCGTCATAAAATGCACACACAAGAGCTATGTGCCAACATAAGATAAGGCAGGAGTGTGAAAACCCTAAAAATGTACTCTACTGACACTTTACCATAAAAGACTACGGGAGAACTATAGTTTGTCTACAAACATCAATAGTTGACACTGAAGAAACTGAAATAGCATATCAAGCGAAATCTGCATCCACAACAATAAGACTTGAAAAACTCGCTAGCAAAACTTTTGGGGTATTACATAACTAAGTATCATCAATGGGAAAGATAAAAAAGGCACACAATACAGCAACTCCAGCAAAATCTCACATGGCCCATGGCTAGGCAGATATAAATTTTTAGGCCTCCACTGAAAACTGAATCTCTCCCTGCTGGACAAAATTATTGAAGGAGCAGAAAGAGGGTAAAAACACAACTGTGATAAATTGCCATTCTATGTTTCTCAGGAAAGCAGCCATAGTGAAAAGCTAAACTATGGGTACATGGATGTGCAGTCAGTTCAGAACAAAAACAGCAGGCTTACTGAGCCATCCAATCAATATGTTTTTCTCAAGTGCATCGCTAAGCAAGCAGCTTAAGAGAAGATATACCCTGAATATCCTCATTCACGTCCTTTTTTGATCATGGTGACCAGTGAAGATTTTTTTTTACTTTTGTTACTGATTAAGAACAGAAACCACTGCATTTGTACCAATTTACAGTTATATTCATTGCAAAAAAAAATAGTAACATGTAAATATTCAAAGCTGCTGAACTGAAGTAACAACAATTAACTCAATTTATTAAATTGCAGAAGTGCCCAGCAAACACTAGATGGCAGGCTATTAAAGCAGTTTAGGTTTCAACCAATAGATATGCAAAACCTTTTTTTAAACGGATGGGATTTTTCAATTTTCTCAAAATAAATACATTATGTGTAAACCTATGCAGGAATGATTCCACAGACATGCTATTATTTAAATTCCCGAGATGTACACACCACTATATAACAACTTATTTAATAGAAACGGGAATTGGCTCAAAGATAATGAAACAAAGCAAATAGATTTCCAGAGATTCAGACCAGAAGACATAAAACAGGAGTTAGAACAATTCAACCAAGGTGGATTTGGCAACACAAGACAGTTTCTAGACATAACCGTTTCTTTAGCAGAAGCTCTGACCAATAATAAAAACCAAAATAGTCAACAATTTTCCAGAAAAAAAGATTTACAGAATTTTCTAGCAAAGCCACTCCCCAAAGTTGTTTCTGTAACATAGGACTAAGCCATTACTATACAAATTTCATGGTGAGATATGTAGGGGAGATCTAGCGGCAAGCAAACACATTGATACACAAATTCTTTAAAGCATAATCTACAGCATATGTGCAATTTGTTAGGCACGCATGAAGCACAAACTTGCTTGACGTGTTGTGATATCATTTGAAGGGGTTCTTTTGACTCTTCCTTGTCGACAACTACGGTACTATTTAGTACAATCATTCTAAAAATATGGACAGAGAAATCATGAACAGCAGCTACAAACTTCTTAACATCTGAGCATTAACATTCAACATTTAAGCATTTACATCCAAACTGACACATACCAAAACTTGCAAAGTTCACTCTGGACAGTTGCTGCCTTCAAGCATTTTTTGTTCCCAAATGGTTCTAGTTGCTGGAAACGCCTCTAAATTTCTTCTAATAAGCATTGAGAGCTATGCTATCATTTGATAGTGAATTATCTTGCTTTTTTTAAAAAAAAAAAAAAAACATCCTTTCAAAGAGGAAAAGGGGCACCTGAAAACATGAATCTATTTAGTGCAGGGGTTTCCAACCTTGGCAACCTTAAGATCTGTGGACTTAAACTCCCAGAATTCTTAAGACTTAAACTCCCAGAATGGATTGAAGTCCGCAAGTCTTAAAATTATCAAGGTTGGATAGCTCATTTACTGGCAATGACTGCTGCCCTTATTTCCGGTTTGTAGATTTTCCCCATCGCTCACTATTTTAGAGTGTATCCTTTTTGAGGCCAGCTTATTTGAATTGAGAAATCAGACTAGAACCCAAATTTGCCAATATATCATGTTTTATTGTCAGGCTTGGTCAGCAAATTTCCCTCTGCCAAACCATGCTTATTATATGTGCTGCCTTTTCCTTACGACATTTAATTTTAATTTGCAAAGAAAGCTACAAAACACAGGCAGTCCTCAAGGTATGACAGGCCATTCATTTGTCCCGTCTGTAAATTTTACTGGCTTACAATCTTTAAAAAAAACAAAACACTACACAACCTAAAAGACATAAAATACAGTAAAGATCCGATTGCTGAGCCCAGTTAAAAGCCTGTTACAACAGCTGCCCCACCTCCAAAAGGCTACATATGACCCCACGTCAATGTTATGAGGATTGCAGCAGCCCCTGTGCTTTGGTGCTCTCCCAACTCAAATGTAATAGTAGTAATAGCAGCCCTGCAACAATTCACCTTGAGTGACCAACCACGAGGGCCCTGCAGCACCCTTCAATCTCTTTCTCTCTCTCTCCTTCCATCCCAGCCCACAGTGCTTGGGCTTACAGGCCCCACACTTACTGCATCTTCTGAAGCGCCCCAGAGCTCACGTTGTGAAAGGGAGACACAACTGACCGCATGGCAGTAATTCAGATTGCGGCCTGGGATCAGCCACCAGACAGACGGCTTCCTTTTGCTGCCTTAACCAGGTCTGCACAGTGCTGTGGAAGTTTCTGAACACTTTAGAACGGAGGTCTCCAACCAACTTGAAGACTTGTGGACTTCAGCTCCCAGAATTCCTCAGCCAGAATTCTGGGAGTTGAAGTCCACAAGTTGCTAAGGTTGGAGAGTGCTGCTTTAGAAAGCTTCCACAGCGTTCTGCAGACCCTCTTTAAGGCAGCGGAACAAAGCAGTTTGCCTTTGGGTCAACGCAGTGGTGCCCCAAATATGGCTGCCATTTTGCCTTCGCCCATTTGTAGGTGGAGACAAAATGGTAGCTGCCAGACAAATGTCTTTGTTGCACTGCCGTGAGAAGAGGTCACAGAAGCTTCTGCGGCACGGTGTAGGCCTTGTTAAGGCAGCAAAAAGGAAGCAGTTTGTCCCCGGACCCTATAGGGGTGACCCAAATAGGGCTGCCACTTTGGAGGTAGGAGAAAATGACACAACCGTGTGACGTGGCCGTGCAGAAGAAGGTAGTCATCAGTCCTCTGGAAGGCCTCGTAGTTCTTCAAAAGGTAAGTGAGGAGAAAGGTATCTGGCCTGGGTTTTTTGGGGCGGGGGAATCAGTCCTATGGCCCGGGAAGACTCAGTGGAGATGAGAAAAGGCCTGTTGGGACCCAAGGCATGGGAAGTGGAACATGGGACATTTTGGGGGGTGAGGGAGGCCTTGGGAGGGCCACAGCAGGTGGGCCTGGGCCTGTGCTAGGCCTCCAAAGGCTTCCCCCATCCAGGAGGCAGCCTACTCCACTTAAAGACCCACACATTCATTTAATAATTCATTGGGGAGAGCAGGGATGGGGTGTTTGTCATTAGATGAGATGTTTCACCTAACGACTGTCAAGACATGCAACTGTAGTGGGAAGGCTACATTACTGTCATATTTTGAGGACTACCTATATTATTGCAACGCTCTCTACAGACATGTACAGTAATTGGCACCTATTTTATTACTTCAAAAAACTTCACCTTACAGCTGTAAAATTTCCATGACACAAAGGCTGTACGCTTTACATTAGTTAGGACCTATTATTAAATTCTATTTGCCAGATGGAGCACCTCTGAGATTAATGTTTAACTCTGGGGGTTAGAAGTGTGTAAAACATTTCTAATTCAAAATATTTTAAGCTTTAAAAATGTGCTTAGTCAGGACATTTCATGCTTGAAACGGGGTCATTTCCAGCTCTGAACCTTTTTGGTAAGATCATAATAATCAGTTTCTATCTCTAAACATTTCACATTCAAAATGTTTTCCGTTACCTTTTGGAATGAGCATTTGCTATGAGAAAGTTATTTGAAAACTCTCTCAAGCTCACCCTTGTTTCAAAAGCAAATGTGTGATTCTGGAAGAAACGTGAATCTTAATCATGCATAGGAAAATAGAAGGAAAATACATACCCAATAATTAAAATTACATTATCTATTTGCACTCAGGGACACGACCAAGACAAAGTAAGGAGGGGACTAGTTTAAAAAAATAAGACATTCTGATTTCCTGCAGGACTCCAAGAAATAAACATGCTTTGTATGCAAACAAAATCATTGCCATTTTTCTCTATATATAAAAATGTTATTAAGCTTATTCACCACTGGGACCAAGAAGACAACCTCTTAATGCTGTACAGTCAGTAAGATATTTCAACATATTTTACCAAAAGATAGAATGATATGCCTAACCAGATAGCTTTTTCTCATTAATAAGAAACCTTATCACTATAATATGACGGTCTACTCATCTATCAGTTATAAAACAGCTTGGTAATGGAAGAAAAAAAAAAGAGTAGGAAAAGTAAGATGGCAAACAAGTTAAACATCTACAGCATTATTATACCTAAGCAGAAACATGGAATTTTTTTTCAGAAATGTACAACAGCAGCAAAAAGAAGGAATGTTTATTCAATACATCTTACATCAGCATCTTTCATGTTTGGTTTCTGGAATGTACTACAACTAAGCTTTCAAGTAGAGATTCATAAGAATCCGTTCAATTCTTATCCACTGTATGTTTTGTGCTGCGTTGTTTCCTTCACTTAAGCAATCCACCGACTAAAAACTAAGAGAACTATTCACTGAAGACTGACACAGATATAACTTGCAGAGCTCTGCAGGTGTAAATGAACGTAAGGTACCCATTCTGGAAGGCTGATCAGAACTATTCCTTAGACAAAAGGTTGTGTGAAGTCATACCAGATGCAGTTAGAATGTTTAGCCCTGTGTACAAAGCTGGAGTGTTGAACAAGACGTTCATGCATTTACTGGTTTCCCTTCTCAAATTAGGGCAACATTCCTCCACCTGGTGCCTATCAATGCTAGCTGTGAACTCTTGGAGTTGTATCCCTAACACTTTTGGTGACACCAGGTTGGGGGAGTTAATGTTTCTTAATAGCTACTGCACACCAGTAGAACCCAAATATTTATGTCTTCCATGTGCTGCTTCAGTTAGCAATAATTTTCAGTCGCTGCCAAATTTGAAAGGATTGTCATCTCTTAACTGCCAAATTCATATTCCTTCCTATTCCTTAATCCTGGTTTTTTGCAGTACTTTAATTCATTAATTGTTCAGGAACATGGGAAAACTTGCCTAACCTTTCTGTATTTCTTTAACTTCAGTATTAAATTACAGACTGTTACTCTTCCATGGATCAATGTGACTATGAGTGTTTGGGTTTCTTAGAAGAATCCCAGGGGGTTCTGTTAGCCTTCTTCCAGAATCGGATCTGGATTTGTCCACAATTAACCTCTGTAGCCTATTGGGATAATTAAAAACATAGTGGAGCTAATGAACCATACTTTCTGTTAGGTTTTCTCTTGGACGTAGAAGAATAGAAATTTATCCTGGAGATGGATCAGTCTTTAAATCGGAAGGTTTCTTTTTGGGGAAATACTTCACTCGTTATTGTATTAACCCACAAACCAAACAGGTAAATAACAGCAAGTAAATCTTTTCTTGAATATTTTATGATAGCTGTTTTTCCAGGAATGCTGTAAAACTAGCCAGTTTAAAAAGAGGATTGTGATAAATTAAGAACCATGGCTAACAAATTAGTGAGAGAAAGAAAGGGAAGGAGAGATACTTTTTGTCCAATTCTTTGTACCTAGGTTTCTTACAGCTGTTTAAATGAGATATGAGATTTTTGATGTGTAGACCTGTCATCAAGGTTTAAATGTTTGGTTTTCCTTTGATGAAACAAGACTTCATGGTTCCTTCTTATATTATCCAAATTCCCAGCTTCCTAGAATGTTCCCCACCATTTTTGTTTTGTTGTCCTTTTCCGAGCAAATAATCCACATTAATTCCTTGATTTACTGTAAGAACCAAGGTACTTTGTGTTCATGTTGAAATGCCTATACCTATCAACAGTCTTGCACTTTTAATTTTTATTTTTGACAGAGCTGCATCACACTTAGAATTATCTCTGGCATATGTCACAAAAACAAGAGATTAGACCAATTTAACACCAAAGGAACAAATTGCTTGAAACAGTATAATGAACAACTGTTGACTTGGAGTCCAGTAGTTTAATTATCTGTTATACTTTACTTTGTTGGTTAGCGCTTTTGTAAATATATTTATATATATAATTTTATTTTATTCATTAAAAGAAACACAGTGAATCAGTCTTACACACACAACACAAAAGTGCCATATCACTGGCAGTTCCTGGCTGAGACGAGCCTTAACCAAAGGCTTAGGCATCAGTCAAGCATTGACAAAGAACAGCCGCAGTGCCAATAATGGCCGTTT
>JANHFP010007712.1:0-10068 GCA_032468135.1 Calamaria suluensis | reverse complement strand
GTACTCCACTGGCAACCAATGCAGCTCGCGCAGGAGCGGGGTCACTCGAGCAAATCGAGGTGACCCCATAACTACCCACGCAGCTGCATTCTGTACCAGCTGGAGCCTCCGGATGCTCCCCACAGGGAGCCCCATATAGAGCACATTACAGTAGTCCAGGCGGGAGGTGACTAGCGCTTGAGTGACCGTCCTCAAGGCACCTCTATTCAATAGTTGAAAACTTCCTAATAAATACATGTTTTAATTCCACTGAAATATAATCAGTGATGCAATAAGGAGATTTATCCTAAAGGAAATATTCTATAATTAATGTGGCATAGTCAAAACATCCTAGTCTTCTGTTTTACCCTACTGTCCAAATTTCAGATGCTAAGAGAACAAGTAGCAGCTGGCAGACAGAGTAAAGCAAATGGGAGAGGAAGCTCTCTTATTATCTGCCAACAAATCTCCTCCTCACTGAATTGACCAGAAAAAGCTTGGCAGAACAGTGCCATCAGATTCCTCTTCATTGAGATGAATGCAGTTTCCTCCTGCTCTAGTTATGGGTAGGTTGAGGCATTTGACATCTTAATTGTAAATTCTGGATTGTCCCCTCTGTTCAAGTGTTTAATTCACCTCAACAGATTCTAAATTTCAAGTTACAGTGTCCTTAATAAGCTGTATGAAGAATGACCCCACAGTTTTTTCTGGATGTAGTGTTGTTTAAAAATGCTCCTTAAACTATTTATATGTTTCAGAAAATTGCACAATTAGCTCAGAGACTATTTGAACTATAAAAGCAAGTTGCCAACCTACTGGACACCTTTAATCTGTCAGTGTTGTTGTGAACTGAATAAGTAATGAATTCTTGTAATGTTCTGATGAACTGTTAGATATTTCCTAATGATGAAAAGTAATGTCTTTAGGAAGATGGTGAAAACATTTGGCAAGTATGAGGGATTTTCAGATCACTTATCAGCTGTTAAGATTGTTTCAGATCTCAGCCAGCTACTTGTTATATTTTGAATCATAAATAATAATTATTAGAACCAGTCTCGGGGTTCTAAGCTTCTATGAAAAAGCTTTCACAGCTTCACTCTTACTAGCCAATAGAAGAGAATACATGTAGCTCAGGTCTGAATTATGGAGTTCCTGGTATGTAAATCTGCTATTGCTATTGAAATCTGAGGTCCAGTTCTAAATTCTAGCAGTGGGAAGAAGAATTGGAATTATTGCTTCTAATGATTTTGATATCTTATTTCTGTCAGCTCACTTGTCTTTTCTTTTTTAGGCACATCGCTTTCCAAAATTATACTAAGTTTGCATTCAAATAGTATTTCATTTTTTTCCCACATCTATCCTTAATAAATCAGGTTAATGTATTATGTTGCATTTTATTGTTGTTTTCTACATGAAACAAAAGTATTTCATCTTGCTATGTCCCAACCATTTACTTAACTTTGATTCTTGAACTGTGTTTCTGTCTTCTATTCTCATAACAGCATTACTGTGTTCAGCCATTTTGATTTCTGAGCAGATGTTGACATTTTTAACACAAATTGACTTTTGCCACCATATAATACTTTCTTTTTTTCAGTGTTTCTTTTCATTCTGGACAAATTGCATTCTTCTGTTACTATAGTTTATCATTACTGTCATTCCATTACCATAATCCTTAAATTAATCCTAATATAAGTCTTTCCTAGACTACTTCTTCTTTTTCAACTGCCATAAAATTTGTCATGCTGTTTATTAACAGCAATTATAGTATCAGCGGTCTTGGTAGATCTTGGAAAATGTTAAGCAACATACTTTATACTAGCATATAGTACATTTCCTAAGCTGCTTTGTTTCAGTTTCTTACAGTTTATAGAATCATCAGCTATTGTGACTTTTCTCTTAGTCTTCTTCTCTGCCCTTTATGGAAAAAAATCTCTACTTTTTACTTTCCAGGGATGTTTAGAGATTGCTTCATTTCCAAGAGTTTGAATAGTGTTTGTATTTCTGCACTACAGAATATTTTATGTTTCTTACTTATTATCATCTGAGCCTTTATCAGAAGCCAAAGTATAACCATTTTTTTGCTCCTATACTTCAATAATTTTATATTTTTAATTTAAGGACTGCCACAACTGTAATCTTTCTGCAGATATATGCCAAATTCTTTTTTTTTTAATAAATAAATAAATAAAAATAAAATCTGTTACAAACCTTGCAACCTCTCTATTGAAAAGTGAACGATTTTCACTTTTGTTTGACACAACCAGTTGAAAAGCTATTATTCATAAAAGTCATTTTTGCCTATAAGTTAAGAATTTTCCCTTGATTAACCAAAAGGTATTAGGGAAAATCCCATTTGCCCCATATTCCTAAAAGAAAATTCCCTAATAATTACCTGTTAACTTTTAAATTTTCTTATTTAGTGAATAGGAGCATTTTTAAAACTACAGAAGTAGATAGAGATGTGAAAAAGAGGACAGTCATTCTGAAATAATTTCAAAACAGGCTATCTTTCTTACGCAGAATCTAAGATTTCAAACTGTTGCAATATAGTTATAAAACTATAGATTATGTCCAGTTTATATGTCATTGACTCTTAGGGTATTACCTGGTTTTCAAATAGCTTGAACAGACTTTGAATTTTTGTATCGTATTTTCTACTGGCTTTTAAATATACCTTTTCTTTAGCATCTCTTCAGTAGAATCAATTCCAAATGCCACAAAGAATTTACCAAGTCATGGAAAGTCATGCTTTCTATAACAGATACTTCCCCCCCTCCTAAATCATATCCAGCAATCCTTTATTACTTGCAGTTTTAAGAACAAACTATATTATGAGAGGATATGAGTTTGTACGTAGCAAATACTTTAATAATGGAACAAAGTTTTTCTTTATGTTTATATTTTAAAATTAAAGGTCCAGGTAAGAAAATATGTTGAAATGAAATTTGAACATACTGTACTATTTCTCCCATATATATTATTAAAATGTTATTTATATTTTTCTCAGGAGCAATACACAATAATTGTAGCAATGACAACAATAACAAAGCTCTAATATAAACTCTCTATTATATAGATATGTTGTTTTCAAGTGCATTGATTTTTCCCAAAAACAGCCCTATGTTAGAAAGCAACAGCAAAGATCACCTTTACTAATAACAAGTTAATTTTCTCTGTGATTTGTGACATTTCATTTCATAAATGAAACTGCCATGGTTGCAAAATCATTCATTTCTTAGAACTTTCTTGACTTACATTATCCTACAGGGCCTAGTTAATATGCCTGCTAATATTTTCAGCTTTAATAGGCAATAAATTTAAGGAAAAACGAATATCTATTTCAGCTGTAATGTACCTAAGATGAACTAGTCTAATTCACTGTTTCATACTGATAGCATACTTGATTGTTTGTTTCAAGCACGAAGGACAATGATATAAAAATATTCAATTAGGTTAACTAAGTAGGAGCATTTGAAGCCAAACAACTATGTAGGTTATATTCACATATGCATATTTTCAATATTTCAGGAATATGAAAAAGTCTCATTGGTGGCCCCTTCTTTACAGAACATCATTCATCTCCAAGGTACAGTTGGCTCCCAACCTGCTGCTTTTCTGAAAGGCCATAAAAAGGCCATGGTTCTGTCAGTGGGCCTGGAAACCACAAATGGAGACATAATCAATCAAGTGGTTAATTTGACTACCTGCCATGTAGGGGAGGGGGGAAGATAGTTTTTTTTAAAAAAAACAAACAAACAGGTTTTTATTATATGATGGATTTTTTAAATGTTGTAAACCAGAGGTTCCCAAACTTGGCAGCTTTAAAATATGTGGATTTCATCTCCCAGAATTCTCATAGCTGGCTGGAGAATTCTGGGAGTCGAAGTCCACAAGTCATAAAGCTGCCAAGTTTGGGAACCTCTGTGTAAACTGTCCAGTGTCTCCTGTGGGTGAACTGGACAGCAATGCTTCAGTCTCCTTCAGCAATGAGCTGGGTATGGAATGGAGGTTCTGATGTGAATATGACTTCAGCAACTATTAAATGGGGCATCCTAATGCCGCAAAAAAAAGTTTCTGTAAATGAGAGCATAGTCATACAATACACTTTTCTCTCTTTGTTCCCATTTTGCTTTTCTAAAACAATGATTCCATAATAGAAAGTTTGGATGATATGTTATAATACTCAACAATTTTGTGGAATAGCTGCAAAAGATATGAAGGGCACCAGTTCAAGAGAAGGTTTGTTTGTTTCTCATAAGTTCAGATATACACACAACAGACTTTTTTATCACAGTGTCTTTGCACCACTCCTAATAAATCACATTATTCTTTCTGTTCAGCAGCTGAGCTGATTAATTACTGGCATAATAGGCATATTATTACAGATAGTAACTTGCTTGATTCCACCTATTGCCTCAAATTAGTAATTCTTGCCTCTTGCCTCAAATTAGTGATTCAAATTTGAATCACCTCTTGATTCAAATTAGTGTTTTTTCAGACACTTAGAATAACAAGAGTCAGAAGGGATCTTGGAGGTCATCTAGTCTAACCCCTTGCCTAGACAGGAAACCCTACATCACATAGAGGTTTACCTACTATGGTCATCAGGCAGCTATGCATGTCTTCCTTATAAATAAATCCCCTTCTTTGTTTTGATTTCAGTTTTGAACTTCTGGAGCAATGCAGAAAAGATAGCTAACAACATAAATGGGGCTTAAAGTCATGGTTCAGTGTTGTTATTTATGCTATTCTCTTGGATGTCTAGAAGAAAAAAAATGATTTATTGATGCTGTTCTGGACATGTAGGGATTAAAATTGGTGAAGAAGATCATGAATTGGCTTCAAACAATTTTTTTTAATTTAGTTTGATTTAGTAGAAACAGTAGTGCCTGAAACCCCAATCAAAGTGTACAGTTTTAAAGTGTTTCACTTTTTTAACTACAGTAAAATTTTACTTTAATTTAATTTTTATCACCTGTACTATGTAAGTGGCACACAAAACTGTGTTTTATATATAATTATATCTAATATATATTTTAAATAATAAAGCATAAATAATAATAGAGCAATATCTCATGGCCCAGTATGAACACTAAATACAGCCATTTTTTTAAAAAAAAAGTTGTACTTAGAATTGCAACTGTTTTATCTAGTTGAAGTCAATAATATTTGAAATGAGTCTCACAGGAGTTCACTATTAATCATCATGGCAATAGCACAGTTCTGCTCTGTTATCCAAAATTATTTATGTACCAGTATTATTTAGAGGCATTGCCTTCTTTATTGTGCTATAGCCACTAGTGCTAACAGCAGAAAGTTCAGCCTATGCAAGTCTATGTTAATCCAGAGTACACTGTACAACCACAGCTTCATTGAGACTCCAAAACCTTGAATACAGTCCTTAGTTCCTGAAGATTGCTCAAAGTGACAGTCTGACTTCTAGTTGTCACATATATTGGAAATACCCCTCTTAACTTACTTAATTTGTTCAACTTAAATTTCAATTCAATTCAAATAAAAAATTATAATAACTTTGTCCAGGAGAACCTTTATTCTAAAATATTTTCAGTGACAATTCTCCTTTGGGTCATGTTCTTCAAGGACAAAAATAAAATTTCAGATAGACCAAATATGTTCTCTCTGCGGAGGACATAGTCTTCATGACCGCCAATGAATGAAATGAGCATTCAAAAGCTTCATATATTGATGCATCTCTCAGCACTGATGCAATACGGTAAGACTTTTGAACTTATAAAAATGAAGCTTTGCTTCCCAAGTGGGACATTTGACTTATGTTCCAAAGGCCCCAGAAAGCTTTGAAAAACTGGGCATGGTGCCAAACCTGCAGTTGAAGTTTGCTGTTTGTTTAATGGCCCCTCTTTTGTTTGATGGATTTTGTTTTAGAGCAGTTTAGCCCAAGATGCCTATTGATTTAATTTCTTTTGCTGTTTTATGCCTTTTTTTAAATTCTGTGCACTAGCTAGAGTTCACTGGAGTGGAACTCTGCCAAGAAATGTAAATAAATAAATAAGTAATATTTGGCATAACTTATTACAGGATTCAGGTGTGTATTATTCACATATGGAAGCAAGTAAGAGCTCATATTTTCTAGGTACCATAATTGACCAAATACAAATCTATACAATTTTTTGAGGAAGTAATTAGCTGTGGTGTTTAATTGAGATGTGTCAATCTCTGCAGGTAGAACTCCAACAAGAATTTTTCATTTGCCCATACATTTTTAATCAGATATATGTATTGGATAATTGTATGCCTGTCAGAGTTAGGAACTGAAGTAGACTATAAGCCAAGTAAGTACTGTAAGTTACTTAGCAAGCAAGCAAGCAAGCAAGCAATGAGTCAATGGTGAATATTCAAAGTTGTGAAAAGGGAGAACTTGTTGTTTGTATGCCATTACTTATGGATGACAAAGGAACAGCCTTGGGGCTTTCAAGCTTTCAATTAAATAAAGGATTTTATAGGGTCATGACTCAGGAAATTATCCTCAAAACTGATCACAGCCCAGGGGATAATTTTAACTGTATTCCATAAACATACAGTATTAAGGTTATTCATATTTGTTGAACATATTTGTTGGTCATGTTTTCCTTTCCAAATCTCCCAGTTGCATTAAATTAAAATTGTGGGTTTTGTTGATATAATGCAATCTGCTTTGCCTGAATGTGATTGAAAAAATATTTTTGACAATATTTCCCCTTCAGCAATAAAATACCAGTTGGATTAATCTTTACAGAGTACTCTAGTTATTGACAAGAAAATTATTTTTCAATAATAGTGCAACAGTGAAATAGGTTTCTAGCTAAAATTAATTTAAAAAAAATAAAATGGGAAAGAGTACCATGTGAATGTCTGAAACCAAACTTGAGAGAAATTATGACAGGATTTGACAATTATTAGATACTTTAAAAAGCTAGGAAGCTATAGATTTCTACTTTGAAATTTTATCCTCAGATTAATGTGGATTTAATGTGAGGTGGGATTTTTACTCTATAGACACTCATATCGGCACTTTCAGATAATATAATAATTTACATGTGCAGAATTGAGAATGATTCATAAAAGTAAGCATTGTAAAAGTTATAGTCTATATTAGCCTTCCTCATTGCTCTTCATGTGATGGTTTCAACCATTATGTTCTTAAAACTGAAACATCACAACAATTACTTATAGGCTGGAAAAATTTAATTTTAAAAATTAAAGGTTTCAGCCATCTGTTCCCTATCCACAGTTCGTCTTTCAATCATAATAATATTTTGGTAACTGAATTCCTGCTTATTAGGTAAAAAACATAGGTCTTGATGTCTACTTAAAAAGATAATAAAATTTTGGCTTTATGAAAGCCATGTATAGCAAATTTGATAATTTCTTGACTGCTGATATTTTGGTAGCAATATCATTCTAAATCTTACAATCATATCTGAGAAAACTTTAAACATTATCATCAATGAAAATGATTTTTGGACCACTGACATTTGGCTAACCCATTTAAGAAAAGTAGCTTACCTCCATTTATTGTGATCAATACATTACCCCCTTGAGAGTGATTGATACAATTTTTTAATAATGATAATTACAGCTTCAAGGATAATCTTATCTGATAATTGAAAGGCAAATAATTTGGATTTTCTGATAAATTCTGATGGTTCATGATTTAAGGAAGGGGTCACCTTGGCAACTTTAAGACTTGTGAACTTCAACTCCCAGAATTGAGGAGAGATTGTTAAAATGGGAATATTCTGATCTTCTGTGGCCAACTCTTAACCTAACTTCCTCCTCATTTTGCTGGGACAACAGTCAATAGGGATGGGAGAGATTTGTGTCAAGAATTGGCTAGAATGGATGAAGCTGCTCCTATTCCCCTCTTATAAACACCATAGACATTTCTTCTAAACCGAGGGTCTCCAACCTTGGCAACTTTAAGACTTGTGGACTTCAACTCCTAGAATTCCTCAGCCAAAAGCTGGCTGAGGAATTCTGGTAGTTGAAGTCCATAGGTCTTAAAGTTGCCAAGGTTGGAGACCCCTGATTTAAGTATTATTGTGATCCTGAACCCATGTCCTAGGGACTACATTCAGTGGAAACTCTGAATCATACTTGACGTCTTATAATTAGAAATCCTATGATACATTCTTCATTGACATTCTTAAAAAAGATTCAAAAGTATTTCTTCTTTTACCTTTGTAAGAAATGTAATGACTAGACATGTTAGGTCTACAGGTCCCTGATTTCTTGGTCACAACAAATTGTCATTCTCTTACAGGGAGAACACCTTTTCAGGTGTTGTACAGGGAGAAACTGGAACTATGTATACTGTCATGTTATATTCAAAATCTAAGAGATAAGCAGAGCCAGTCCTTTAGAATGGATCTGCTTTGTATAGCACTTTATCATACTTTTATTCTGTGGAAATGTCTCTGTTAACCATAAGACAACACTGTTATTTAGGTTTCACACTGTTGAAATGATTTGGCTATCAAGTGCAATTTTCACTGACCACTGCAGACATCAGTCTCGTCCTGAAGCTGTATCATTTGTAGGCAGCTATTGGGTAGAAAATCACAGATGGTGAAGAAAGAATGAAATGTCTCTTCCCACACATTATATAGTCTGAACCAAGAATGTCCATATTTAATTTTGACTAAAATAAAAGAAAAAGGAAAATAAATTAGACTTACAATATACAATTTACAAAGCACAAATCTGTGTTGGAAAGTGAGATTTGGATGACATCAACAACACAGGAAAAATTTAAAAAAATAACACTCAAGAGTATAAAATAAAATTCATGGAAATTCTTGGCCAACAACTATAGAATTTGATCAATTAAATTTATGAAAAAATAAAAAACTTAATGTATGCATTCTAAATGGTCACTTGAATAGATGGCGTTAAAATATGGGCCAAAATTAAGAAGATATATTAGTTGGGTATTAACAATGATAAAATTAAATATTAACAATGAACTTGCATGGTAAGATATGATTGCCATAAATTGCCAAGGAGGAAGGATGACTACGATAGCAGCTATTTAAAAAAAAACAAAAAAAAACGCCATCTGGTGATCTGGTTTTTACAGTTCACAACTGACATGACTAACCTCTAAATAATAGCTTCTAATATCTATAATGGAAAGTTTTAATTTCATTTTTATTTACATTGTTGCTAGAGGGGGTAACAATCATTGGGAATAAATGGACCATAGGTCTGATCCAGAACAACTTTATTTTCTGCTTTTTAAGAATACACAAGGCCTCATTCACTGTTCAAGGTGTGATTTTCATTGCTTGAAATGCAGTCCAGGAAAGAAAGAAATAATAGATGAAAAGTGACAGATGGAGTACAGGCTAAACCAAGCTACAGAGACATGTTGAAGAATTGAAGAATATGGTTTTAGCCATGTTCACCTTCATCCAACTGCCAAGCTGCTGCAGTTACTTACAAGTTGACTATTAAGTGAATAAAATGCAGAACTGTATGCAAATGAAATGTTTAAAGACAACACCCCACCCCACCCGAAAAAAACCCTCACTTTTCCTTTTCTAACTGTAACTGACAAAATTCTTTTTTCAAATTTTGAACAAAGAACTGTCTCTAAGTCATTGCAAAGTCACTTCTTGTAGACTATAAATTGCTGGCTCCTTCCCATTTGTTTCTCAGTAGATAATCCACAGCATTCTCTCTCTTTCATGATGAAAGCATGCTATGCAACAAAAATGCTGAACTAAAATATATATAGTTCATCTTTATACCACTATTTCCTGATCAAAGTTCCCTTTGCTCAATCCCATACATATAAAACTCTGATTATTCATACGTACTCGGCAAGGGTGTCTTTGGGGGAAGAGAGGAAGAACAAGATGTGACATGCCCACACCCTTTTCCATGTACATCACAGTATCCCAAGTAGGAATGTAAGGAGTGGACAGCATGATGTGTTCTATATTTATAAAATATAACTGTCACTCTGCCTGACAGTAATTGTCAGTAATCTGGAATGATCTGCCTCCTGCACTGAGAAGGCTCCCGGATTTATTAACATTTCGCCGGGAGCTAAAAACTTACCTC